>OMNM01031035.1:36769-55251 GCA_900302745.1 Parablennius parvicornis
ATATAGTTATTATATATATTATATATTATATATTATATATTATATTATATTATATTTATTATATTATATTTTTCCCTTTTTAAACAGTACCAAAAATAACTATTGCTACTACTAATCTGCTATGATTTGTAATGAATTGAAACAACCAGCTGCCCATTGCAATGTCAATACACACTAAGTTTGAATGTAATATCACTTCAGTGTGGGGATCGCCGGGTCCACTATCTATAAATCAGAGCACTAATTGAAAGTGTTAAAGGTCTACATTCATCATTACTGCATGGCAAACTGGTGAACTGAGCAAGACAGGACCCACAAGCCCCTCAGCGGAGAATATCATTTATTTATGAAGTGGCCCGTGACTTAAGAGGATCAGAGACCTTCTGAGGGATTTATAGTACCATACAACCGTGGCATAAAACAAGTGATGTGCTTTTAAACTAAGTAACAGGTCATCATTATCAAACTGGTTATGGCAGCTTCAGAAATCCATATGTCATCACATGGTGATCTTGTATAAAAGTGGGGAGCACCGAACTTCAGCAACTTTGTGGTTATGATTTACTAGATTAGTTGAGAACAGCAATGCTTGTGTGCTAATTCTCTATATATATTCTTAAACAACTCTGGCTATTTTTGGTCAGTAAGACAAATTAAGCACATTAAATTATATATTTTTCACAAATATGACTTACGAATAATATCATTTGACATATTAAAAGTTTGATTTTGGAAAATTGTTAAATATACGAAGTACTAATATACTATACTCGTATATATTGATTTACTAAAGTATTAATATGAAGGGCAGAGTCAGGAGCACTACACAATTTTGCTCAATATAAATATATTTCCTTTCAAGAAGTACCATGTTACATGGGATTAATAAGCCACTGTTTTTGCTCTGCATCAGTGAAATCCTCATATTGCATTGTGTGTTTGGTGTCATTTGGACAATTCAAATTGTAATCTTTCAACATGGTGAATTCAAGGTAATTCATCAATATTGCCAAGTGAAAAAGTTTATGACCATATTTTAGAGATAATTTGGGTACTATCATATCAACCAAATTACCAAGCCTCTGTGTGTTTGATAGCATCCTGCAAGGGCTTGCAGCTTGTAAGTTGTGTACAACTGACCATTTGGCCTATCAGGTTTGTTGTTCTGAGACAAACGTCAATCTTACTTCATGCCCATGGGAACAGATGCCTTCAGGTGCACAAAAATTCCCATCAGGTTGCAGGAGGCTGATTACAAGCACATACCAGTAAAATGGTCAAATTAATGAAATAATTTAAACATAGAATAAACATTGCACACTTGTCAATGTTGCCGATAACAACATGAGCTCCACACACTAACAAAACAAGCCTGCCACCTTCAAAATGAAAGCAAGGCTGTTATGCATCAGACATGAATTTTGTTTCCCATTGAACCCTTGTGAGATGTTCAGGGACTGCCAAAGGGCCACGTGGCCCGCAGGCTGTACAGTGCTCAGGTCTGTTCTATGGGCTTCACACCCTCCCTAACAAAACTGACATATTGCATCATCATATCAAAGCATGGCATTATAGCTGAATGAAACCACACTGTAAACGTTTGTTCGCATTTACTGCTACTTTCAGAGCAGTTTTTAAACAAAACAAACAGCGTAAACAGGCATTAAAACAGACAGCTAAATGTAGCTAAATGGCAACTAATTAAAATTGCACGCAGTCTCTCCTAACCGTCTGTAAATTTCTGAAATTGACTAACGACAAGGTTACGACATAGGCACCAGGGCACTTTGAAAAGAAGACAGTAGAGGATATGTGCAGTTGACACAGAGCACATCAGTCAGTGCCTGGCCATGTTGTTTACATGATTCATAGGACTTGCTGCTCATCACGGCCTGTGGCACTCTGTCAGGAAAAGAGAGAAAGGATTGTAACTTTGGCCCTATTGTTTAACAGCTCACAAAGACGGAGGACACAGAAATTATTCTGAAGAGCAGGAGGCACACGGTGGAAAATGACCTTTAACTGCACTTCCTTAGCTGAATCTCATCCAATTAGAGCACTGTATATTTTCCCTAATAGCGGCTGATGAGGCAGGGCGTATGAGCGAGCACGCCCGGCCGGCGTTGCTATGCAGCGAGATGGCTGCTTAGCACCAGAGGAGCGCTGGGGAATAAGTGAGCAGAGAGCTTTAATTTGATAGGGTTAGAATCCTGCAGGCTCCAGGGTCGCGGGTCACCAGGAGCTCGTCTCACACTGAATATGAAGAAATCAGAAGTAAATTGCTTACATCTGCTGCCAGTGGCTGTGAAGGCTGTGATTGGCTCCCAGAGGTGTGCACTATCTAACACAGGCAGTGGAAGGGGGCCTTGGCGCAAAGAAGGCTTGTAATTGGAGTAATTCTGCATTAATAGATGTTAAAAATCCTCCAAGCAGCTGGTTTGAAAAGCAATGCCTTCATGAAATGCTGGGGGATCATGGGGGCGTTTTTCCTCCCTCTTTTTTTTTTTCTAATCTTTCTTCTTCACATTTCTTTGCTGCGGTGCAATCACAACAGCAGTCTGTAAGTGCTCTGTTTCCCTGATGAAAGCAATGATGTTTATGTCAGACAGGAGACCAGATAAATACGGTAAACAAAGGTGCCATGTGAAAATTACTATCCCTCGACATTGTCCACATTCCTGAAATAGCAAGTAATACTACTGCCAATAAATTATGTTATAGCGGGTCAAAGTTTCAGATGCTCCATATTGCATCTTCCGTGTTTCTATCTATGGATCCTATACCAGCCAGCGGCTTTGTTTGTCTGGTATCCATTGTGATTACTGCGGGGATATTCCTCCAGGCTTCAAATATTTTATTATAATTTCCCTTGTCACTGTGACACTGTCTAGTGGTTCATGTTACTCATCACAGCCCCTACTTTGGGACTGTGTCCAACAGAAAATGGGACAGGCTGTGAATTATCACAAATGCTCTGGCAAATGACACTTCATTGGAAGGTCTTTGTCACCAATTATGTGTCTATTAAGAAACAGTCAATCAGTCAATGTGCAAATAGCCAACCCTCCAAGGGCTCAGCTATTGACAGTATCCTGTCAATAGTCCATCTGATATGATTTAGCTGTAGAAGAACTATGTGCTCAACACAGACGCCTGACAATCGAGCTGAATGTTTGGAGACCAACTTCAGCTCTCTCCGTCTAGCTTATTGACCAACAATTATTTTAATGAGCCTTTTAATGGGAATGCATTATTCACTGCAAGGAAGCTGAGCAGCTTGCTGTGTGTGAACCTTTTGATTACAGGGTCTCTGCAACATCAAGCATAGGTCATTTCTTTGCTTAGCAAAATAAAAGTTTCTATTTCACATCAAGAGCTGCACATTTTCTTTCTGTTATGTAACACAAATGAGCCACTTTCCTGTCGTCTTGTGGCCTCCAGCAGATTATGCACCAGCTACATTTGACTAAACCAAAACGCAAATTGGATGTCTGGCAGACTAATTTGATTTCCCAAAAACCCTGAAACTGAAACCCTGTTAGTTACCTCAAATGATGGGCACTAATATTGTGTTTTCAGCATGTAACTGCAGCTCGGCAGACTGTCCCATCCCAATCAAAACAGTTGCTTCCCAAATGTTATTACATTATGTTGCCATTTTCAGATAAATGACTGTAAAACAGCTCTGCACCACCATTGATGTCCTTGCACAAACAGATTACATTTACTGGCTTACTCTGGTTTCACACAGTCCCACTGTCTCATTTCAGTAACTTATATACTTGAGATAATGTGCAACATGACCATCAGTGTGAAGAAAAAGAAGAAAGAAAGAACATCTCCAAACAAAAGAAAGACAGTATGAGAGTCGGAGTAAACATTTTGATCATTTAAAACCAGAATGAAAAATCCCCTTCCTACTACAAGCAAAACGAAGTTAATTTCCTGTGTTTTTTAGTTTGGAGATCCCTGCACTGCTCTGAGAACTGTCACCAGAAAAGAAAACAGGCAGCGCTGCTCGGTTCAGGTGCTGGAGAGATGTTCGCTGCTGCTTTCAGATGTTATTCCTGTCAAAGATTGACAGGTTTTTCCTTTCTGTTAGCAAATTATAAAATGAATGACAATTCAGTGACATTATCCGTACCTTAACCAGTTGGCTGGTAGCAGAAGTATTCACGTTCTGACACAGCCTGATGGATAATCAGACACAGCCGTAGAACACGGCCATAGACCACACGCTAATATACCACTGCCTCAAATACAGGTATTCCTTGCTATACAATGCATGTGATTTGCCTGAGCTATTGCCATTAGGCAGATAAGTGCATCTTTTCAATTTCCCCCAAGCACACAGGAGACTCTTTATGTTCAGGATAGATCAGACTGGTAGTGAGCGAGCTAAGGACCTGATAGTCCTCAACTATCCACCATAATTACCATGACAGACTCACTTAAGCTTCTCCTCCATCTCACAGCGTTACCGACATGGATAGATCTCAGGATTGTGCATAATGGTCATACACTGTCAGAAAAGAAAAAAAAAAAAAAAAAGAAGTAGAGAGGTTATGGCATCTTCAGTTTAGACCTTGTTCGTGTAATAAAAACTGTCACAGGAACATAGGTGCACTGAAGTCCTTCCTCTGGGATGATGTTTAAAGACTGATGGGGTTTAAATTAATTAGTCATAGACTGTATTGGGAGTCAAGCACATTGTCATTTCTCCTTTTGTTTATACTGACTCCTTGAATATAAACAGATTATTTAAAAGCAAAAAAAATAAATAAATACAAAATCGAATTTTACCCAACTATGAAATTAACTTCAAAAATGTCTTTGAAAAAAAAAAAAAAAAAAAAAAAAAGAATCTCCCCAGGAGGATTTTTAAAAATATTCTCTTTGCTCACATTTATTTTTGCACTCATTTTCCACAACAAGCAGAAGACTCAAATGATACGATTCCTTTGATTCCTGTTTTCTTTGGCACATTTGAATAACACTTCCTTGTTTCAGATTTGATTTGTGGGGGGAAAATAAACAGATAATCATTAAAAGCAGTGTAGTCTCCTGCTCATAAATCAGTGGTGGGTGTTCCAGCTGAGGTAGCTCAATAAGCTTTCCCTTAAACATTGGCCCATGGTAATGGGAATATCTGTAGGTCAATCGGGGTTAGGCAGTCTTCCTCAACAGGAAATGAGCTTTTGGTGGGCTGTGTTCCCAAGGTAATGAGCAATGTGTGTGTGTTTAATCTTAGCTAATATTGTTATAATAACTGGATGAATTATTAAAAACAAGCAAATGGTTACATTCTGAAGACCACCGCTACAACCTGATTATACTGAGTTATTTTATAACTTCTTATATATCAGTGAATCCTCATTGTGAAGCAAGTTCTACTCTTTTAATACTCGATGAGCCTCGGAAAGCTGCTGATGATCCCCCCCAAGGCAGAGCCTCTATTTTCAAGGTTGTAGATGATCACTTCAACAAACTTCTCCTCATTGTCACATGTTTACTTTATGCTTTAAAAAAAAAACAACAAAACTTGCCTCATAGACCATTCATTATACTGCCACAAGTGAGCTGTCAAATCTTAGTTCTTTTCATCTGATGTAAGGTCATCATTGCCTCGACTCCGCTGTAAAGCGGCGGCAGCAGTGAGGGGATATGCAATCTACGTCCTAATATGCAAATTAATTCATGAATGCTCCATATTGTATAACCGCATGCATCTGGCATGATTGGGCAATGTGGGACAAATAGTCCTCAGCCGAGGCGTTTTGCTACTCAGCAAAAACTAATGTTAAGGAGTTGAACCACGGTCACAATTTCCCTGGCAAAGGTGAGTGGAGGAAGAATAAATTGAGGAAAGGAAAACTACTGCAGGGGGGAAGAAAAAACAGGCTTCTATATGAATACAATACCTACTTGGTCCTGAAATCACAGAACAAATGCATCAAATAAATACTTTATTCATGTGGAGCTAATTTCACCCCTCCATTTTGATCACGTCATTCCCTCTGGAAAATTGCAATTAAGTTTGGAGAGATAAAACATGCCAACTACTCTGCATTTCAAGGCTTGATTGGCCTATCAGCTAGTCAGTATGCTGCCATGGTTTTCATCACTGTTAATTGATCCTTTCTTTAATTAATCTGGAAAGGAAAGCCCATATCTCTATCCTGTCTGATCGTCCCCTCTGTCTGTCATAACACAATAAAGGCCCTATCCCACTGCTAGTAACTCTGCCTTAGCTTCTCCCTCTGGCTCTCGGCCAAATGGACTATTTATGGTGCACCTATCTAACGACAAGCCCGCTGTATGGAGTTCAATGGCTGGGTTCATTAACAGTGCTTTGCCCGGCTACTTCTAATTTGCATGCAGTGACACCTTGCTTTTAATATGGATGTGAAGGTTAGTGGTAGACCGTGTCACTTTCTCAACTACCAATAGTCTAAATGTTGTTCCTGGAGCTCCTTCTACCCCCACTGTCACTAACACCTCTCCACATTTTCCCTCTGATTCAATTATGCCTCTTCTTTTTTTTTTTTTGTCATGCTTTAGTCCTCTGCTGGCATTTGTCATGTATATTAGCACATGCTGCTGCGGTATGAAATAAAACATCTCTCTCAGATTGGTAAAGGCATTATTTTAATCTAGTTTTTTATTTGTGTGAATTACACAGAAGTTTACAGGTTAAAATGATAATTCCGAATATATTTTAATAATTAGATTTTAAGATGCAAACAAATTCATGCTTCTGGAAGTATTATGAGCTTATGAATATTGTGTACTTATTTCTTTGCTCAATACAAAGGTTTTAATACATCTTTGTTTGCATGGGTGTGGTCCTCAGCCAGGAGGTAGCTCAAGACTTTTTGAAAAATACTTTCTTTGTCCACAGAAAAAAAAAAAAAAAAGTCTTTGCCCTCTCTTTTGTGTATTTTAACAGTTGGCCTGTGATTCTGACAGCTCTACCTGCTGTAATGGTTGCCTCTAGGAAGTGTGAAACAAGGTCTTAACACTTGGCTTTTCACTATGAATGTGTGCTTCTTTCTTTGCTCACAGTTAAAGTTACAATTGGACCATAAAGCGTTTTTCCCCAACAGACTGTAAAGAAATGGATGGGAAGCAGCTGAGAAATGAACATGTGAGTATCTGTTTCTGTCTAATTAAATCCACAGAACAGCCTCAAGCCTTCCTCTGCCAAGGCTGGATTCAGACAACTTGAGGATACTGTAGCTGCCTTGTGTGGTAGCACACTGCCACCTATTGTTCAAGGCTCTCGTCTCTTCTTTCTGAAACCTTTGTCTGCGTCCTTCCTTGATTGCTGGAAAGACAAGTTAGCTGGTAACAGATAACTGATGATAGTGACATCAGTCATCTGCCGGCATAAAACACTCTTTTAAGATCACATATCTCTTTTGAAGGCTTCTTTATTACTATTTGTACAACACATAGGCTACCTCTAATGGCACAAATCATCTGAGCAGGGGAGTAATGCAACCCCAGCTCTTATGTGTTATCATTGTGAAATGTGTTTTCTTAGTGTGGGATCCTGCAAAGGCCCATTTGTTGTTGTTGCTCTTGAGAACAAAGCAAAAGAAGAAGTGGCAGCTGGAGGAGCAATTTTTGTCCATCAAGGGCTATTGAGAGTTCAATTATTTATCTTGTGAAGTGTTCCAAGGATGTGGTCAGCTCATCAGGGTTATAATGCATGGAGTGAGAGGACATGTGCATGGAGCACGGGGAGGAGGATGTTGTTGTAGTCTGAAAAAAGTCAACTAAAGCTTGTTTCCAGATACCAGCACTCCCACGCTCTCTGCGACTAACGAGGAAGTCTTCAGGAATGGATATTGTTCATATCTCTGTTGGTGAGGAGGATAAAACTGTGAATGCTAAACACTTGACAAACTTTGAACCAACTAGTGCAGATGGAAGAATTTATTCATTTCAAATTTAGCAATACTTTATCACTGCAAGTGTGCAACACAAGATTCTACGTGGAGCCTGCTGATAACTCTCAGATAGTAACTGAGTGTTCTGTGAAAAAATAAAAATAAAAACCTGTATCTCATACGGATATTAGACATTATACCATATATGAAGTGTGAATAAAATATGTCGGTATCTATTATAGGAACATTTTCTTTAACAAACATTTTGAATACTTGTTTTCTCATTTTGATTCAGATGTTGAAAATATACTTTTGGTTTTAATGTTTAGTTTTTCATTGCAATGGGGAAGCATGCTTCATTCAAAAATGAAGCATACTATAACATTGTGCTGAATTATACAGAAAAAGTGATGTCTCCAATATTTTTTGAGTTGTTTTCAAGTAGAATGACTTTTTCTTTATTATAATAGACTCATAATCTTAAACAAAACTATGTCTGAGTCAATGTTTTTCCCACATCTGTAGCCTTTTATTCTATAGGGGAAATTTTCTTAATCAAAAAATGGCTTTAAGATAGAGATCTGTATACTTTAGAAGTAAACTTGTTGTCTATGATTCTGTAGAATATATATCCATATAATATGCTGGTAAAATACAGAAAATTTTTTGGCTCTGTTTTCTAATTTTGTCAATTTATACTGTATATAGTTTTGGAGGACAGGGACTGAGTGGGCAATTTGGATGCGGCACAGGAAATATAAGCCTACTGGCAGCCCCTAGAGGCTGTCTTTCTTATATACTAGTGTTTGAGATCAAAGTGTTTTAAACCAACCAACAAGCATTCACATTCATTGGAAAGTAGAGCTTCGGCTTCAACCCGAGGTAAGCAGAGTGGCAGAAGGAGTGCTACGCTGATCAGAGGAAAATTTATCATCTTGCATTTCAAGCCAAGAAAGCCGAGGTCGTAATTTTTCCAGCAAAGATACATAACAACTGCTAATGCAGAGGGATGGCAGCTGAAAATGCATTACATCCATAAACAATGTCAAAGTCCTGGATGACATCATGAGATGGTTTTGGTCCGTATTGCTGCAAAGAAAGTAATATTGAACCAAAAAAAACTGTATATCTACCTGGGTACTCCCAATGATGAAAGACAAAAGCAGCTTCAAACCTATGTTCTTAAACTGCTTTTGAAGAACAAGAAAGACACAGACAATCTTATTAAAATAGCACCCGAGGAGAAATCCATCACTAGTTTTTCAAAGAAATGGGCCATTTTCAGAATCTCTCCTGAAGTCCATCCATTTTTCCCAGTCAAATGGACTCTGGAGAAGTGACTGATTTTACACTGAACTCAATAATACCAGAGATGTGCAGTGCAAGTCATGGAGTTTCACTGTGCGTATGTTAACACCATTAAATCACCTCAAATGTCTACATGATTCAATTTTTTTTTTTCATAGTGGACGACAACTGAATTGAATTTCCCCAAAGTGGCTGTCCATTTCCTGTCTGTGTGTGACGAGTGGCCACGGCTGCCGGGGAATTCAGACCCACTCTCCCATTTACTTAAACTCCCATATCACATTTAGCGCAGGATGGGTGGCTACCCATTTTTCAAGAATAAAAACAGACATTTTCTCAGAGTGAGTCAAACATATTGTTCAGAAATGCTGATTTAAAAATTTAATACACATCAAGGTTATGTTTTTCTTTCATTTTCTTTAAAAGTGTTTGTACACAGGATATGTGTTTTTTTTTCTTTATTGAGGGATTTATTTTTCTTCTTCTTTCCCTCCTCTGTAAACCACAGTCTGTGCGTAAAGTTTGGTATTGCAGCCAGATGAGGCCCTGGCCCTGTACAAGCCTGTCAGTGGCACTCTATAGCACAGCAGCTCTTAGTGGCCGTGACTCCATGACCTGCTTTCCCGCTCCATCATGAATAGCTGCTGGCACCTCTCTCCAGCCTGTCTAGTAGATGAGGAGCAAGTTTAAAGAGATACACCAATTTTTTTTTTTTTTTTTTTTTTTTTTTTCACTATCATTACATTTTGGCTTGATTATGTTATTATGCTATATACTATGTCCACACAGCACTGCACAGTTTGACAGTGCCCCCCAGGTCACATATAAGAACAACAAAAAGAAGCCTCCTTCTGTGTAACTCAAAGACTCTTTGTATAGTTGTGCTACTCACTATGCAAATGCTCAGCGGGAATTAAGAAATGCTGAGGAAAATATAGCTACAGTGTTGACCGTTAAACAGGGAGTGATTTTATTTGAGGTTTTATTGGGCAAAGACACCAAAAGTTAGTGGAATAAAAAAAGCCCATTGCGTTATATGACATCAGTGCTCTTCGTTGCTTTTCACAGAAGCTCAAAGATTTCACTGCAATGGTTTTAATCCCACTTTAACAATTCCACTCAGAAAATATGAGCTGTCTAGTCAATTCCAAGATAAAACCTTTCACTGGGAGAGCGGCTGTAGACGGAGTGAGACAGACGACGTACACGTAGGCTGGGGAAACGCTGATTCTCTCCGACAGACTGGGCCTGTTTGCTACCTGCTTAATCCGCAGCATTTTAAAACCGTGTTTGGAATAAACGGACTAAAGGGAATAGAGCACCTAAGAGCTCAAGAAATTGAGAGCTCTGCTTGCTTGATTGGCAGGCCTTGTCAGTGAGTCTCTTTTCCACTAAGAGGCACCTGCCTCAACCCTAGTGGGAGCCACGCTCCAAAGTGAACCGCAAAGGCATTGTCTTAATTATCCCTGTCCCCGTCCCAGCCCCCACACCACCACCACCACCATATCTGAACAAAAAGGGGGGAGAGAGAAAAAAAAAACACAATTAACGGTAAGCGTTTAGGGGAGAGAGATTATTTACTGGGGCCCATCCAGTGGAGACAGACGCTCAGTGGTCCTGAGAGACAAGCATGTCCATCAGCTTGGGGAGGGCTAGCAATCCAATTAAAGTAGAAGTCTTTCAGGCGGTCACTGCTAACCAGTGGTGTTCATCAACCACCAACGACTGTTGCTTTAATAATTTCTCAGTACTTAAAAGGTAAAATGTAAATTTTTTTGCTAAAAGAAAAGCAGGATATGGTAGATCATCAGATGTGTGCAGAGTGACTCCCAGACATGAATGATATATATGCTTATTCATGAAATGAGTTCTTTCATACGGGTTGATGTTTGTCAGGGTATACATGGAGTCTAACAGACTGAGTCAGTGGGAAGGTATGAGCAGTCATTAGCCATCTCCATGGAAGACTGACCACTCTGCACTGAACAAGGGGATTCTTATAAAGACAACAAAAGGAATGCAAGGATGTGACAGCAGGAAGATTCCTGTGCACACGACAGTATACGCAGACTACGCTACAGACCCTCCAGGCTGAGGCAGATAAAAAAGAAAAAGAAAAAGAGATTGCTGCAATTCAAAGAACAGGACTTTGCTCAGAGAGGCGAACCAAATGAGAGTCTGGGCCTTGGGTCCCCAGGTCAGCTAGCAGGTGGGAATGAGATGAAGCAGAGCAGGGGGAGAAAAAACAGGATCGCAGAGTGGGGACGTCACATCTGGGCTGAATTAGGAAAGTAATACAGCGGGCCCAGAAAAGTGTTTGAGGATCTGGGAGGCAGATCTCCTTTCCTTAGGAACAGCAGGTTAGTATGTCAGCAGGGAGTCCAGATGAGAACGATTAGAGCTGGCCTTTGAGGAGCAGGTGCCTCCTCTACCTCTGCTTCTTAGCACTGAATAGACGGTCATTAATCTTACATTGTCATAAGGCATTTAAGCAGATGATACTTTATGAGCTTGTCAAATTCCTCCTTGTATGTGGTTTGTTTCAAATGCTGAATTTTCTATGCAAGGACCATTATGGGGAAAGTGCTTCATTACATTCAACAAGCCTTGAAGTTGAAACTAGAATCTGTTGGTGTATTGTGATGAAAGAAAGACGAGAAAAAGAAAAAAAATACAGGGCCTCTTAATCACTGTAAGTGGATTACCTCACCTAGCATGACATCAGAGCTGATTTTGTGAACACATTATTTGACAATATCACAATTTAAAATCGTGTATCAAACAGACAACATTGTATGGCCGGTTCCTGCCAACTCTTAAAAAGGACTTTCAAAATCCACTTGCAAAATATCCTCAGAAGCCAAGAGTAACAACAGTGTCTCCTTAATAGTCTCATAATTTCCCCCATGGCTCTATCAAACTCACTGTCTCTGTTCACTCCCCCACCCCGCCTGCTCCGTACAGCAGGGACAGACATGTTTGAGAATTGATTCAGCGCTACATTAAGTAATGTTGTAATCATATTCACCAACTGTTTTTTCGGAGAAACAGAAGCATATTAAACAGGCATTGATGTCACTCCGAGAAGAACGGAAAGTCCGGTTGCAATGTGAGGTCTATCAGGCTCAGACGGCTCGCGTTGGGGGTTTTGCTGTTGGTTACTTCCTCGAGCTAAACAGTGAAGTGGAAGATCTCCCTTATTTTCACGGAACCGTTTCCACCCCATTTATTTGCAATGCATTGTTATCTCGATCTCTAAAACAATTCAGTCAGTCATGAGGCTCGACCCAAAAGAGCGAAGCCCGCATCTGCTCGCTAGGGAGTGGAAAGAAGAGCGGTGGGTACAGACCACTGCATAAGAAGTACGGTGTAGGTGTTTGTCAGCCTAGAAGGCTCTGACAGACAGACAATGATACCTTTTTTCACAGTTTTAGTTTTGCACTCAATTTTCCTTTTTTTTTTTATTCATTTCACTTCACAATTGCAGGCATTTTCAGTATATTCAGCTCCACTTAAGCATTGTGATCAGATAAAAGTGGCGATGTAAGGGGCAAGACTATTTAGCTTTCATAGTTTGACAAGTTTGCATTTAAACATTTGTGTTTGTTTTTTGCTTAAAAGGATTTCCTTGCGGCGTAAGTGTGTGCATGAAACCTGAAGTGCTTTAATAAGAATTCTATAGTCTGTAGCTGTGAGCTATCTTAAACCTTAAACTCTGGACAAAGACGGGGAGATGGAAAGGAAATCTGAGCCAAAGGCAGTCTAGTTTGAACAGCTTTACAGACTTGCCTCTAGTGCATTGTGCAGATTTTGGGGTGTAAAAGCATGAAAGTAGTAATTCTCACCTGGCAATGGTCTTTGTCGTGAAACAAAAGGTTTGTGTTCCTGCAGAACATTTCAAAGATAAGAGGTTTGAGACACTGGTTATTATTCTGTGATATCCACAGAGACAGTTTACTAATGTTTTAGATGACAGAAAAAAAAAGTTTTGCTTTATTTAGACATGAGAAGAATATAAAAAAAAGATGTGCGTACATATGACGTTAATTGCTATCAAATAAGATTAACATGAATAATAAAGATTATTGATTTCAGATTTGTATATCTAAGAATTCAGAATAATTCTTTGTTGCAGGATAAGAAAGTTGAAAAACTGTCTGTATTGCAAAGAAGGACAAATATTACTGCTAAAAACTAGATCTCATCAGTTTGAGCTGAGGAAACTTTTGCCTGAGTGAAGTGCATTCTTATCTCCTAGCGTAGGTTTAGGATGGAGGTGTGGGTGGCTGCAGATCAGTAATGATTTACAAATAATAAGTGGAGGAATGAACAAATCAATAAATCAGTAGATCTCTGGATATTTGTGAGGCAACCTTATTTTTATTTTATTTTATTTATCTAGATGTTTTATTTGTTTTCAGCTCTCCAAGGCAGGAGCAGGAATCCCAAATTATCCAGGGGGTTAGGGGGCGCAGTGCCCCTGAGCCCCAAGCCCCATAGCGGAGGTAACGTATTCAATGGCCTGGGGCGAGTGGAGGAGAAGAGCAGCCTTGCTGCATACTGATGGCAGGGAGAGAAGCCTGTAATTGGAGCTGCAGAGGAGAGGGGAGAGGGGGGCAAGCACTGGGAGATGATGGCTTTGTTTTCTCTCTTCCTGTCTGTGCTGCTGAAACTCCTCCTCCCAGACCTCGCTCTCCTTCACTCTTACTAAGTAGAGATATGGAGAAATTGAATAGAGATACTTGCTAATTGGTCTCTTGCTGCTTGCTTAAAGGACCACGGACATTCTTTTTCATTTGCCTATTGAAACTAATAAACTATGTCTGTCTGTGTGTGCCAGTGAGACTGTGTGTGTAGTAATTCAAGGATTACACGAAGCACTGTGTTGTTCTAAGGGAGAAAAGAGGAAGGTGTGAAGGACTGCTATTAGAGTAGATTTAAGAATGGTTGTTATTGTTATTAAGATTGAAAGGAGAGGCTGAGCTTGCTAAAGTGAGCATGTTCTTTAAAATATCCAAGACTGGCCTATTTATAATACCATATCAAAGCTCGACCAGATCATTCACCGCTTTATTTCCCTCTCTTGCCGGAAAACATATGCGTTACTTCCATGAAAGCCAATTTAAACCCTGTACTGCCTGATATGAAGTAAATTGGTAAATACTATCTTAATCAAAGCAAATCACAGTTAATTAAGAAAATTACTTTGACAAACGGTTTAAAGCCGGCGTAGGAGCTCAAGCCAGCGTCGCAATCATGCTCATTCCTTATGGTGTTGCTCCCTCATGTGGGTAGGGGATGCTGAGAAGGCTATTACATACATTGTCAAACATCGGCCAGGAGAGAGGGGCATGAATGTGAAATTGTAGCCTAAATACTATTGGCACAGCGTTCCCACAGCCTCTCCTGGTGACATATACCGTTGATATACGCAGGCTCAAAGAACTAGATGCGGGAGGTTGTGGTGGCATGCTTGAGCCGGTGCTGCTGGCCGGCCTTCCCCTAACAGGTTGAAGCCCAAAGGTCACTGGAAGGACATGCGCAAGTAGAGCTTTCATTTCCTGTCAAAGAGGAGCAGGGAGATGCTTTCCAAGGCATCAGTCGCAGGCTAATTGGGCCCCGGTGGGTGACACTGCGGCATCATAAATAAAACAAACACAGTTGAGGCGTTTTCTGCCGCTGGACTCTTTAAACCTTCATCACAGAATAAGCGGTTCCGATGAAACAGCCAGTCTAATTACTCTGGTACGGGAGCTGTTATCTTCCCTGCCTCACTGTAATTGATCCTCTTTTTTTTTTTTCTGAATGCATTTATGTTTTTAATCAGAAATGAGAGCATGCATTGCCTGAGAGCTTGAAGACCTTGTAGGAGCCGATAATTAGCCGCTGTGGTTAATGGGCCTAGCTGCGCTTGTGTGCTACACGACTCTATAGTGTCATAATGTGGCATAGCTTGGAGGAGAGACGGTGCTCTGGGGTGATACACATGTGATTAGTCTACTCACTTCACCACAGCCCTCTTCACACCTTAGCTTTACAGTCAGCATCACAAACCTCTAGTGTGGAAAATTACATATCTTTAACTGCACTCACTAATCAAATCTGCTCCGTGTGAACCTCTGACCCATCCTTGACCAGTGTTGGGCTTTAATAGTTTTTTTTTTCCTCTCTTCTTCTCTGGAAAAGGACTGAGAGACACAAGTACTGTCTACGTGTTCTCGTGGACTGACACAAAATAAATGTAATGTAATGTGGTTTCTGCATTTATATGTTTGTGTATGTATGCTAATGTGTATAAATATAAAACTTGCCCTGGGCCGTGAATTATAAATCAGGCTAATAGTGATACATTTAGAGTCTCTTGCTACTTTTAAATTCACACCAAATCAAAACACATCATCTGTCCAGTTGTCATGTTGGGCATTCTTCATCCTGCTGGGTTTCCTGATGATTTTACTTTATAATTCAGCTGGTGGCTCCTTCCTTGGGACCATATATTCATATTCATTCTGAACCTATAGAATGTGTCAAATAGAGGTGTCCTAATTGTGTCCTTGATGAAAGGCTATTAATATTGAACACTTTCACATTCACCCATGTGCCAGCAGTGAGGAAATGTGTTTTTCCCTTCTTTCTCGGAGACAAAAAGCAGATCTGTTCATATCTCTAATGATACCTGATTCCCCAGGGGTTAGTGGCGAGACTAGCTGTGGCTTTAGCAGATTCATCAAACAAAATATGGCGCTCTTTCCTCTGGAGGCTGAGAGTCACATTGCGTTATATCACTGTTAATTAGAATGAAATATGCAGTTCAGTTATTCTTTATGTTGTTTCCTGACGCATGTGCTTGCGCTAACTATAGAGCACTGATGTAACACCAAATGTTAGAAAGCTTAACACTTTATTTCCTCTCATTTTTTTTCAAAGGAACAGCATTTCTTTTCTCTAACTGTTTCACTCTATTTTTCAGCATAACAAAATATACCCACAACTATTTGACACAAGGACAATAAAAACAAAGCGTTTATTAGTGGGAATATTTTTGCTTCCAAAAGCAGCACGATTGTGAGAGTGGCCGAGGACTGCTCTGATTGGCTGGGTGGCCGAGCATCAGCCTGTTTTGTCACACACTGAGTGTGACATTGTTTTTCAAGGCAGACAGTAGCTGTCCTGTGGACGGTGTCAGAACCAAACAACCTCTGATCTGGCAACAGCAACTGTCAGGCGTGCACCTGTAACACTGAGACCTTGTAGACCCTCCACGTCCACCTCACTGCACCCACCCACCCCACTGCAACCTCGCTCCCATCCACAGAGCAAGGTTGTGCTTAGACATGCTTTGCATCTCATCACCACTCATTGGCCCAAGCAATACTCTCGAGACTGAGCATGATCCCAGCTGTTGTCTTCATTTTAATGCACTCTGAATAATATTAAAGCAGAATCAGTTGAATTTATTAATGCAGCTTGCCCCTTAGAGAGAAGCTTTTAAAGGCCAGTGATTTAATTTCAGCTCTTAAAGGCCATCTTCTGTTGTTGATGCTATAAAGAATTATGGCTTTTGCCATCTCTTAACACCAGTGTGTACTGTGGGCCACAAAATGAATTATTAGTAAACTGGAGCTACTGAAAACAGCTGCTATTAGTGGCCATTTTTCTCTCTGTTGTTATCTCAGTCATATCCATGCCCCTATTCCCAGAGACAACATCAGTCCTGGTTACCATGATTTATATTTACAACCAACACTACACTGTAAAGAAACGTGTCTGCCGCGTATCTTACATTCAGGGACAAACGGCGTCGTTTTGTCCTGCAGATGTGTTTACATATAGGAATAAAATCAGCAACTAGCCTCTGTGTCCTGTCATTTGTGCAGTGCTGAAAGCAAAACCGTCTCTTTATTGGTGTCAGAGCTCTGTCTGGAGGCAGACCATAACCTCTGCACCATTAATTTGGGCCATTTAGAAGTCACAGCACAGCCACTGATCTTCATGATCTGCTTCTCAGGTGGTACAAGGAGACTAAATAACACATGCATAAGAGCTTTAACACATGTAAGCCAACTATGAGAGCTGCTTTTGTTACTTTGTCCTACTGTGAGCATTATGTCTCTCAGAGAGGAGGTCAGAGAACCTTAACAGCATTGCACATGTAGCAATTACTAAGGAGGTGTTGAGAACACTGGCTTATTTAAATGAGGGTTTTTTTTTTTTTTCCTTCTGCAGTGCATCTCGTTGTAAAGCAACGTAGAACTGCGACACAGAGAAAGGGTGCAGTGTTTCCTCTCTCTCTTTCGCTCCCTCTCTGCACTTGGTAGTTTGACGCCCGCTCCGGGGCTGAACATCAGAGGAGCGGTTGCTGAAAAAACAGGTTGTATGGGTCCTTGCACACAGCCTGCCTGTGGTGCTGCCTGAAGGACTGCCATGGAAACAAGGAGTGTGACAGGCTCTAGGGGGATCCGCCACAGCTGCAGGCACTTCCTTTTTGACAGCCTGATGAAGACATCACTGCCACACCATGCACAACAACAACAACTACTGGAGAAAAAAAAAAATTATGATCAGACAATGTTAACTGCTGTGTGGCTGAAATGTTCATTAGCAAGCTTGTAAAACATCCAGGGACTTTCCCCCTCCACATTTGGGGACCATATTGCGCAGTGACTTCCTCTGCTGAGATTCGCAACCGTCCCAGGAGAAAATACATTGATAAATAATTCCTTAAATATGATTACACCACTTTGAACAGGGGCTTATGACTGTTTGCACGTGTGTGTGTGTGTGTGTGTGTGTGTGTGTGTGTGTGTGTCTGCAGGTAGGATGAGGGTGCATTGGTGCATGAAAAGTTGAATCAACAATTGCTGAAACCCTGTCAGACTCTTCTCTATGATCCACTGAATATGAATGATACAGGGAACATCCAAGTCCACAACCTCAGTGTCACAGATTCAAAGATTTGACAGCTTGGAGGCAGGCAGCCATAGTCCCACAGGACCACACGTAATGTCACTGGTAGCATTTGCCTCCATAATAGACTGTATATGCCCATGACACAGTAATTTTCCTAAAATCTGCTATTTATCAGTGTTATCCAAGTTGTACTGGGTTTTTATGTGCCACTAATTGGCAAGTTCTTATTGTCATGTGTTCTGTCAGAAATCTAGATGCACTTTGGTTGTTTGCTGCAATGTTGATTAACTGTACCCTGGGAGTATTGCTTAATTGGTTTCACCTCTTGGGGACATTTCATTGGGTCTTGCCAGTGATCTACTTGTAACC
>OMNM01031039.1:0-12861 GCA_900302745.1 Parablennius parvicornis
TGTAGCTCTACTTTAAAAAGCTCTACTATTAATAACAGCATCTTTCTTTTTATATCTTTGCCATTTAATCTATGTGATCTGTTGGGGAAAAAAGGAAAAAAATTACTTACCTTAAGGCGTCTGTTGGCAAAGACGTCGAACTGCAGAGTCTTTTGGGAGCTTTAGATTCAAATCCTGAGGAGAGAAACAGAGTTCAGTTAAAAATGAATCATCTTTGAGTGCACAAGACTGTTATCCATGTCAAAATGTCTTAAATGTAATGTCATTTTTAAATGGTAAATGGACATCACGTATATAGCGCTTTTCAACTGCATGAGCAGCCAGTATTGATTTACTTTAATATACATGACATCAATGTTGCATTTACCAGCACAGCATTTCTGTGGATATTTTATGTGGTATTTCATTTAACAGAAGGGCGTCAAACACATATTAATTCATGGGCCACATGTAGCTCAATATAAACTTGAGTGTACTGGTTAAATTGTGCCATAACAACCTTTAGTTAAATTTTTCTTTGTTGTGGTGCAAAGTATACATTATGAAAATGTCTATATTTTCAAAAAACTGAACAATTAGAACCAAAAAATGCCTACTACGTTTGCAGATAAAAAACAAAACTGATTGACAGTAAGAAGAGGCAGGTGAAGGTATGGAATGAACACTTGAATGAATTCGGATTATAAAGATTGGAGTTTTTTTTTTTTTTAAATCATCATTTCATGATGACAAAAAAAAAAAACATGTACTGTGGTTCATATAGTGTTACAGAAGCACAAAAATACTCATTATGATGTTCAATACTGAGGATGTAAGTTGAAAAAGCTCTCGATGTTGATTGTATTAAACAGACTTATGTATTGTTTTCCATTATATTGATATGCACAGCAACCTACATGTACCATCAAAAGATTATACCTTGAAAAAGTGAATTTACTCTCACTATAGTAGTATTAAAAATTATGCAACAGAAGCAATGGCGGTTTCCGTTCTCACAGCGAATCCCCAACCTCTATATGACGACCATTTTGATAAACAAGGCATTGAGAAAGTTGTCATCCAGTTCCCAGCAGATCGCTGACCCCCTGACTCTCACATCACAGCAACAGCAGCCTGTTGTAAAGTTTTCCCAGTAGAGGAGACAGATCGTCTTACGGTTGCAGACGCCTCCAGAACACCCCCGACTTATTTTGGCCTCCACGACTGTGCAGCAATGCCTAGCGACTCTTTGAAGGGCAGAAAGTATTGCTATGGAAATTGAAATGATGGGGGCAAAGTCCCAGCAAGTATCAAGTTCACGGCCCTGATGTTTGCTGGGACACGACCCTGACGAGACACGACATGGTTTGATGTTTGACGGGATGTTGAGGTCAAGCAATCTAGACTTTTCTCACTTGCCATTCATCACAGTTTTTGGTTTTGTTTATTTTTTGCACAATATTCCTTCTTTTGACGTAATTCTCACATTCACAGCCAGTGTGAATCTTGCGGAGGTCTGTCTGTCTGTCTGTCTGTCTGTCTGTCTGTCTGTCTACCTGATTGAGACTTCGCCAAACAGACTTCCGCCCTTTGGAAAGTCCCTGGTACCAGTGTCAGCCCGGCTTTCCTTGGAAACAGCGGCAGCTTGTCAACAAAACACGCAGCATGCGGCTCAATCGGGGGTGGCAGTGCCAGAGAGCAGCTTAAGGTTGCTGACGGTCCCAAAGCGAGCACGGTGAAGAGAAGGATTTTCTATAAATATTCAGAGGTGCAAAATAGACTCCCGGAGTAAACCAGTCTTTTGCTTTCCTACAGGAAGAGCATGTAGAAGTTTCACGAACAATGTGACGGTGACACCAACCAAAAGTATGAGATAACTATGGAATTGTGCAATTAGCACAATGAAACTGGCATCAGACTGGTGATGCAAACACATTAACAGCTTCTCCACCTGATTAAACTCTCCAAGCATCTCAAAAATTGTCAGATTACAAGAACATCCACCCTCAAAGCAATAATGAATCAATAACTTAAGTCTCACACAGTCCATAAACTGGATCATTTCATTAAACCGAAGTGACAAAGTGGCCCAGACTGATCTATAACGTCACGGGCACTCAACACCGACCGATCTCTCTTCTTTTACAGGCCTTACCTGGGCCGTAGGGCTGCACATGATTCACATGGTAACTAGAAATCCATGGGTTTCGAAACATGTTTGAGGAGAAGAAACAGGAGGATACAGGCCGCGGCTACACTCCCCTCCGGTCGCAGTGCTGCTGCTGAAGATGATGATGATGGTGATGGTGATGGTGATGATGGTGATGAAGACAAGAGTTGCTACCAGCAAACAGACAGGAAGGGATGGACGCGTCGACACTAACACACCGATTCACACACACACACACACACACACACATACATGGACTCACACACACAACAGCAGAGCGACTTCCCGGGCTATAAAGCAATCGGCTGCCTACACTGACTGGCAGTTCTTCAGTGTGTGTGTGTGTGTGTGTGCGTGTGTGTGCGTGAGAGTGTGTGTGTCAGTGTATGTGTCAGTGTGTATGTGAGCGCAAATGAGAGAGAGAGAGAGAAAAAGAGAGAGAGAGAGAGAGAGAGAGAGAGAGAGAGAGAGAGAGAGACAGCACAGCGCAGCAGGGTGCTAAAGCAGCTCAGAGCCCTAATCAGATTACAGGCAGAAATTAGCCTTGATGATAAAAACTCTGGAACAGGATTGGAGGAGGGTGCCAGCAGGACTGCAGGGGGTGGTACGGGGTCCAGGACTACTGGAAGTCAGACGGTGGCTTAGCACACGCACACATCGGGCACGCACACACACTCAGCCAAGATGACTCTGTGCTGTCAAACTTCTAAAAACTACAGCACATTACTGGCATTCTGATTTTACATCATGGTACATAAAATAAAAGGTTGTTTTATTTATAAACTACAAAAGTTGAGCGGATGATGGGATTCATGAATTGCAGAGGTTTTTATTAAGAATATGAAGATAGAACATTTCTTATCTTATAGCTGATTATTTATTGTATCTTGTACTCGACCTGTCGCCCTTACATATCCAGAACCGCTGGTCCATTAGGAAACGTATGCAAATGCTAAGGGTGGTGTGGCCTCCAGGGGGCGCCGTGCCACAAAATTGGGGAAAAATCTCCAAAATAATGATATCGCGGCTAGATATGGCTGTTAACTCTTAAAATGGAAAAGCTCACAATTATTCAAATGTAAAGCAATCCTCGATTAATATCTGAATAGTGTAAATGTAGCTTCTGTAGAGGTATTGTGTGCAAACTGTGTGGTTATTTAGCTTGTTTGAATATTTACTCATGTACAGGATGAAATATATTAAATGTGAAGTTTCTTTTGTATTTATTTGCAATTTGTTAAGCATGTAAATTGGGTGACGTCTTGTGAATTAAAAGTGATTTCTTTTAAAAGATTCGATTTCTTTAGCAACAGTATTTAGCTGGATTTGAAGACCTCGGAGAACAAGCACACAATCTCATCTAAGAAGCAACACAAGTCACTTGTGCAAGTCACCACGCAGTCGTTTGAGCCAAGGGCAGAAGGCAGGAGGCCTGCAAGATGTCGTGAGAGCGCTCCGGTACTCAGATAGTCATGTGACTTAACTTTGACTAAAACCCACTGACTGCTGCAGAAGATGATCACCTGCACACTGCTGGTTGACTGTGATCACTTTCATTCTGAAAGCTTCAGGTCTTCTGGTTAGGTGTTCATAAATTTGATTTATACAATTAATGTTAATGCATATTCTGCAACTGTTAAACTTGTGAATTTATTTGGTGACTATAGTGTATTTCAGTGTCACAACCGGTCTCTGTTATTCCTAAAAACAAGTTTTTTAAATAACTTTTATTGTTTTGATAAATCATGATCGTTTCAACATGTATCACAAGTGTCGCAATTTTACCTGCCAGAATGTAAAATATATAACTTGAGAAATGAGAGAAACCCAAAGTAACAAACTCTGGTTATTCCTTAATTCGCATATTATAAAAATGCTGAAAAAAATCTTCAAAGTTCACAATCAGATGCAATTTCTTTACTTATTAGTGTGCACCTGCAGCACAGTCATATCTATGGTCATGTAGGTGCTTTGAATCATATGTAGAACATGATACATTTAAAAAAAACAAAAACCGAATGCATATGTTTGTAGTCTGCATCACACAGTCTCTGAGCTCAGTCGCAGTCTCTGCGCGATGCTTTTTCTCACCCTTTCACACACAAACTCTCCCTCCCACCACCGCCATCACCTTCCCCGCTCGGCCTCCGCTCTCTGCAGACGTCCCTAATAAGGCAACATGTGTTGTGAGTGGCTGCCTGTGAAGAGGGTCACCCTGTCAGCCAGCCGGCCCCCGTTTATCAGGGGACCGTCTCCTCACCGGCCGGGCCGGCTGCTCTGCCTCGTTTTCTGTCTCATTCACCACATCCTGTCATCCTTCGTCCATCCACCTCTTTCCCTTGTTTGCATCTTCACCCGCCTGCACTGTTCTCTCCCCCCCCCCCCCCCTGTCCCCCCCCCCCCCCCCCTTCTCCACGACAACAACCATCATCACACATCACTCACTCACGTGTCTCAGCGTACAAATGTGTGATATCAAAACAGGTCACATGTCTCATGAGGCTTTTCTTAGAAGTAAACCACCCTGGCAATGAGACATAACACTTAAAGCCGTCCAAGGAACTAAATAAAGACGAATGGGCGGATTAGTTGATGACAACATGCAAACTTGTGGCATCATGACCGGTTCATGGGTTTATGATATGATCTGCTGACTTCATTTCTCATCCAGTTCATGAGTAACTTGTTGACCTGTTCTGTCTTTCATTTTTCAGGGAAGTGACAGTGAAATGTTTATGAAAATGAAAAGAAGTGGCATATGCATTATTTTCACAATATTTCAAGGGGGCTTTTCAGCACCCTAATATATATACCTAAAATACCTCCAGCATCTCATCGGGCCTCAGCCCAGTCTGTCTAATGAGGAATTTCTCAACGGGCCATCACTTACAAAATCATTCTGCAAAACATCCCATTGAGTCGAAAACAGATGAGAATGCTCCCAACATTTTGATGTTGTAACAGAGGATGAACAAATCAGTTGGACCAGGAGCCCAGATATCATGTAAACAGCACAGGGCGGAGAATCTTAACAAATCCCTGCGTGACTCAACATCAGAGCATTTCTCTGCTAATCAAACCTGAGCTGTGAAGCTTAGCGCCACACTGGAGTTTCTTCAATGTTTATTATCCTATGGATGTCGGCGCTATATGCTCTTTGTGTTCCAGTCTCCCTTTACCTAATGACTCACGTAATGAACTGACGAACACACGAAATATTGAAAAATATGCAATCGGCACATCACTTTTACAGGAAACTGAGAAAAACAGTTAAACCTGAAGCCAGTCTTCTGATGACTTCCTCTTGTTAGTTTCAAATATTCTTATTCATTGACGAGAAGGATTTTAGTATTTCTTCCGAGTGCCAGGTTCATGTGTCAGAGTCAAGTGACAGGACCACGCAAATTCTCTTAACTCAGATTTCAGCTCCTTTGTTGCAAATGACACATTATATTGTGGGATCGTCTGAATCAACAGTCTGTGGGTAATATTTAACAACAATCTGGAGAAAAAAAAATCTCTTTCTCAGCTAGAAATGATAAACCATGAGCAAAATTGATCAATTTTCACTGTTTTAAGAGTCATATGAAGGTCATTTAAGGGTGTTTATGTAAGTTTCAACATTTTTTGAGAAGCTTTATTATTATTTAAGGGTTGACATTCAAAACCATTCCATCTAAATTGAAATGCCACTGTTTATTGATTCAGATATTAAATGCTGAAAATAAAATAAAACTCCATCAACCATTGATTGATTTATGCAATGATTGTTGTTATAAAACATTTTTAAAGTTTTGTTCTCAAAGCATTTGAGTATCGAGTTAAGTCTTGACCTTTAGCGTGTGGAGGAAAGTTATCCAGAAGGGGAAAGAAAAACAAAAAACTACCCAAGTCAAGATGCACTGACTTCCTGTGCTAGATTGATTTAATCAACTCAGCATTGACTTTTCTGCACACATTCAGGTTGTTCATGTTAATCACAACTTCTTAGCTCCACGGCAGTAAATAAAGAGTGATTTAGTAAACTAAACCTGGTGATAAGTAGCAAAGCCGGTTCATTTGAATGCTTGTTAGGTTGATTGTTAACTGGTGAGTTGGTGGATGTGTGCGTGTGCCTGTTCACCCTGTGAGAAGAGCTGAGAAGAGCTGAGGAAAAGCTGTCAGGTAACCTCATTTTATGCATATATACAAATGCAGCCTCATCAAATAACTTTCTTGATTGTTTTTTTTTTTGCATTTGGTTAATTGTTGATTATTCTAAACCCATGCACACTGCTTTAGAAAGCATCAGATGCATTTCTCACACAAGCCTGAATCCGGCACAGTTCTGCCTGAAACAATATGAACACACACACACACACAACATGCGGAAGGAAAACACACACACGTCAAAAAGGAGCCTGAGGCAGCACAGCTGGGACCTTCATCCTCCCTCCTTCCTTCAAACATTTACTCTGGCATTCCCTCTTCAGATCCAGATCCGCGTTCCTCTCGGCTGTCTTGCATCAACCCCGCCTGACGCTCGGCTCAGAAATCTGCCGGCTCTGCTCTTATATGGATATCGATGAGCCCAGACAACGAAGAGACACTCAACTCTCAGAGAAGGCAAGTTACAAAGCGCCAGAGAGGAGGGAGAAGTCAGGTCTCGAGTGATCCTTATTAGTGCGTCATCCGGAAACATCTGCACATTATGCAATATTAGGATATGGCTTGTAAGAGCTCGCGGGCAGACCAACTCCAAGTATGATTAACCAGTTGCATTTCTCATTAAAGCCCATGTTACACGACCCAAAAACAGTAAGACATTGCAACTATTGTAAAAAAAAATTACCAAAACAAAAGTGAAAATCATTAAATATTTTTGAAAGTTATGAAACCATAATGAATCCACCATCTTTCAGGAGCTTCCCTTCACACAAACACTTATGTCACATAAGTTGACATGGCTTACATAGTGCAAATGGTTGTATCATAACTATGAGCCCCATATAATGAAATAATACGTATGGTTTAACCACAGCATAAATTTATTTGCTTAATCCTCCTGTGAGAGCCTTCTGAATCAATGTGCCAATGCTTGAAACATCACAGATGGTATCAGCTGTTGCATAGTGTCCATGTTTGTTTCTGAGGTCAGGATATTGGCAGAATGACGTGAATCTTATGGACAAGCTTCAGCCTGCTGTCGTACTAAGTGCTAACAGTGTCGGTAGATGAGGAGGGGGCAGACATGGAGATAGAAGGGGGGGGGTAGACTGTTGCATGAAACCAACTGGTTGAATGCCTTTTGAATACAAACTGGAGAGCAAGTTCATGAGCTGATGCAATGTCTACTTTAGATAACGGCCTGGGAATGACAAATATATGGATAAAAGGAGCAAGATTAATATATTCAAAGCTATTTTCTCTTCATTTCCTGGTGAGGTTTTATCCTTGCATCTGTCCATTTCTACCGCTGCAACATGCTGCTACAGACAATCAACAACACGACCAAACAGATATGCTGCCATAAATGACTCTCCTAAATCAATCAGTTTCAGGCAAAGTGAATATAAAGCATGATAAGGGGTGTGTGTCCACCTCGTTGGATAAATAACCACTTACAGCTTGATGCTGCCCATTTTCTGCAGCATACAAAAGTTTGCGCAAGTCTATTTTCTCGTGTGTGGATGAACAGAGTCCAGTCGCAGCGGGTCGAGTACGGAGCCGGGCTGTAAACCTGTCTGTTCATGTTTGACGGGTACGGCAGGTGCAGAGTACCAAGCAACTGCCGTATGGTGTCACACGCTCCTCCGTCTGTCACGAACACACACACACACACATACACACACACACACACACGCACACACACACACACTATAAAAACAAAACTGTGGAGAAATGACGCCTGACCAATGCTAGAACAACACTCCAGGCCAAACGCATACCCGTCAGATCAGCTGCACAGTCAGACGACCGTACAGCCATAATCTGGAGCTTGGAATGCTAATACTCATGAGGTTACTTGAGACATGAGCACAAAACAAGAGCGAGACTCAGCTGGGACACTGCATTCAGTCCTCTGTGGGAGGAAATTTAACCCAGATGTCACAAACATCTTTTTGAGAGGTCATGTTTTGCTATTTGGTGGAAACAGAACTGAAAATAAACAGATTTCTGAATCATAAAGACACTTTCCAACTTAAATGCCGGTGTTGTGGTCTTACTGAAAGAAAGATTGAGTGGTTCTATAGTCTGGTCTGACTAATATTAAGTTTTCTCGCACACATTCGTGTGATGTAAAGCTTGTAAAAAATAAAAATAAAATAAACCTTTTAGTTTCCTAATTGAGGAAAATATTTGTGGATTTAAGCCACCCTGACATGCAGACAGGGCAAACGTAGCTCATACTCACAACTCACTTTAGCTCCAATATCAGGCGGCTGACTGCACAGGTGACGTCCATTTTCCCCGACAGGAGAGACAAGAAAACCGGCAGACACCTAGTTCCTGCAGGGAGCCGGCTGATGCTGAGGAGGCAGGAGGCAGGAGATGCAGGTGCGAGCAGGTAAACCCCAGCAGAGGATCCAAAAGTTGTCCACCGGCAAGCAGATCCAACCTCAGCAGCAGACAAATATAGCCTGGTGCTTTCCCTCCAGCTCTGCTGCACGGGGCCAAATAAATCAGTCCAGAAAGAGCCAGGCAAAGAAAGGGAAGACGGGAGAGGGAGAGGGAACGAGAGGGAGTGGGGTATGCAGGAGAGAGGTGAAGGAGAGGGACAAGGACTAAGCTGAAAAGAGGTATGAAATTAGGACGGGGGTGGGAAAACAAATAAATAAGAGGCGTGCTCGTATACTCCTACAGTGTTTCCACAAACATTCCCAAAAATCCCCCCAAAAAAAGCTCCTGAAATGTCCTCACTTGTAAAACCGGGTTTAAAACCCCCGGTCTGAGTTTAAACTGACGTTACGAGGCAGCACAACTCTGTTTCCAATGGGTTTGAGTGGTGCGGGCCAAAACCGGCGTGGTAACCTCATCCCACAACAGCCATGTATGGACTGAAGAGAGTGGCCTCGATCGAGGGGCATCTGCCATAAATAGCCAAGAAGCGTCGGGCTTCCAATGCGAGGGGATCGAATCAGCTGTTAAAACTACAATCCAGCAGCAGACTGCGAGCCAGGCCCTGCAGAGACTGCTGCACTACAACATGGTGGAGGAGGAGGAGGAGGGGGTCACACGGTGCAGCTTTAGTTTTCAAGGAGATTTTAAGCATAGCACAGTGTCTATATATTTAATCATGCAATCATGGTTTATGCAAAGGTTTATGCATGAATGAGTTCCCACTGACCAGGTTCAACCTGCAAGGGGTCACATACACAAATTTCAATGTTGGCATGCAGTTTCTTCTCTCCCATCCCAATAACCCGTCAGCATGGGTTACAAGCAGATAGCAACGACACGCACAAATCAGAAGGTCTTCTTCATTGTTTACACTGAGCTGCACTCTCACACAAACTCTTAACATTTCGTAACACAAAGTTGTTTAGAAAGAAACATTCCTGCACTGAATTCATGAGAAACACTGAGATTTGTCCTGAAATGATGCCTTTTTGTGTTTATCTGGATAAAAGTGAAGGGTAAATGAACAGATGTGGTTTTCAAATTTGTGTTGATTTGTTGTTTGTCTCCACCTTGTGGTGTTTGATGAAACGGCTGAACAAGTCATCAAATCCTCTGAACCCATTACTCCATCTTAAAGATGCAGCTGATTTTGAACTGAGGGAGTTGAGGTCAAACTTCACATTCAGATATGTTTCTGGTCTGCTGCAGGAAAAAAAAATCCATGTATGCACAGTGAAAACATGCAAACTCCCTAAAAGCTCAGATTCAAACTGAGGATATTCTTACTGTCAGGTAAACACACCAACCAACTGCAGCCCTACAAGCCATAAAATCGTGTTCCGAAAATATTAAAAAAAGCCGCCAGAGTTTGCCTTTAAACACCTTCACTCCAAGATGGTACTCTTGTGAGTTCCTGTTTACTTGATTTAATATTTATCCACATATTCCACATATAAAGGCTGTTTTATGATTTCCATGATTTTTAGGGTAAAGATTTTTGAACCAAACATGTCTGATATCTACAGGTTTGGTTCAAATCCGCATATGAAGACTTGTATTTTGTTCATAGTTTCTCACTATTCTACATCTGTCCAGAACAACAGCCGGTGTGTAGTGGCTGAAGAGCAAAGAAGAAAAAAAACAGAAGAAGTGTCACTGTGGCATTAATAGATTTACTGAATACTCACAGGCGTGTGGCGACGACAGACACCCGGTTTACCGACAGAGGACCGACTCAAGACCGAGACAGCTGTGACAGAGGGACAGCTGGAAAAGGATGACAGAGGCAAACCACAAACTCTCAACTCTAAAAAAGGTTGGAATGAGGTGTCTGATATGAACAGAGTTGTGAAAAATAAATGTAATCGCTTTCTCTTTATCAGTTATGTTTAAGGACAACAGTTTTTTGTCATTTTCATTTGGCAAAGTTACACAAGTAACTCGAAATAAAAACAAGCCAAGATTTCACATATCTACTTGATTTTCCTTGTAATTATTATTCATTTGCTTGTGTAATACACAATACCATACATATAATGTCCTATTGAATAGAGAAGAGTTATCATCTGTGATTACATTGTTGTTAGAAGAAGGGGGAATGCCTTTGTCCTAACATTTTTCACATGTGTTGTAGCATCTTCATTAAAGTGACAGCTGCCATGCAAGATGCTTGCGCAACAAAAAAACATGAATCGCATGAACTGAAATAAGTTTTTAAATTATGTATACCAGGGGAGTCAAACACATTTCAGTTCAGAGGCCACATACGGTTCAAATTCATCTTGGGAGGGCCAGACCAGTAAAATAGTGCAACAAAAACCTCTAAATTTAAACTTTATAGTTTTAATTTGTTGTGATGCAGAGTATACATAATTATAAAAATACATATTTTGACAAAAATCAAGAAGTTACTCCAGAAAATGACTACAACCTCATCATAAAGACAATCTGAATGGATCCTTCTGATGCAAAATACAGTGAAATGTGTCCCCTCAAAAAAACTTATCCCTGTTGCATGATGCATCCTCTTGTTGGTGGGCCTGCGTGGTGGATTTCACCAGTGCTTCAACCAGCATGTCTGACAACCCAATATAAAGCCTGAGCTAATTCTCACAGGAAACTCTGGTGCAATAACAAAAATCCATTTGTTGATGATTTTCCAGCATTTGTGCAATTCCTCTTTGATGTGAAAGTACTGGTTAATCCTGCATCAGCTCGAAAATCCTGCAGAAATTTCAACCTTTGACTGACTTTCACCAGCACTCTGAGTAAAAAGGCCCTTTAAAGTAAAGAACAACTAATACTGTGAGTAATTTTTGAAAGAATGTAATTACTTTCATTGAACTACAAATTCAGGGGCCACATAGCTCAATATCATCTTGAGTGGACTGGAAAATAGTACTGTGATAACCTTTAGATTTTAATTTTAAAGTTTTTTTTTTTTTTCTTTATTCTGGTGCAGAGTATATGTGATGAAGATGTCTGTATTTTCACAAAACCAAACAATTGCTATGTAAAATGACTAGAATTTCAACATAAAGCCAATTTTAATCAAACCTACTGGTGCAAAATATAGTGAAATGTCCTAAAGCCTCTATAACTGTTGCATCATGCATATTCATTTTTTTCAAACTCACCCTGACAGCATGGCTTTAAGGGATGGTTTGATTTATTATATTATATATTATGTATTGCATCCACTACATTTTGTTTACCAAAAAAATTACAAAAAATTTGTTTTCTTTGAAATTTTCAGCTTTTTGCGTGGTGGTTTGGCCAGACTGGAGCTTCCTGCTGACTAGTTTTGTCCCACAGGCCACATGTCTGACACCCCTGTACTAACATCTGCACATCAGCAACAAAGTTAAAGCCACATTTTAACAATTTCGGGAAAATTCTGAAACATAATGCTTAAGTTAAACAAGTTAGCAAGTTTTGAAAATGTTAGCTTTCACATTCATGCTATATGCTAAACAAAGATCGTTTTATTACATTTTAGAACTTTCAACAATGCTAATTAAATATATCAAAATGTTTAGGGGGGCATATTTTTTACAGTTTTTATCAATCATGTGTGCATGTTTGTGCAGTAGTAGTTTCATACTTACTGTGGAGTTACTAAAGCTATCTTTCATGTTACATTAGAATGTAGATAATACTTGTATATAACAGAAATAGGTCTAACCAATCATGTTTGTTAAATTCCTGTTGAGTGTTAGACTTTTACAGAATGTTCGACAACCTGGACTGAAGCTCTCTGCAATTATGTGACTTCTTATCACACCTACAACAAAACCTGCAATGACCATGAGCATATATGCGAGAAAAGAAAAAAAAAACACACACCTACTTAAAGATCAGTAAAGCTTTGCATCAGAGGAATCTGAAGAGGGTGTTTGCCCTCCCTAGAGTCAGAGAGCATGCTGGGAGGCTTTTACAAGGTTCAGCTTCAGTATTGTCTTTGCCAAGGCTTTGATCCAGCAAGTGGAGCTCAGTGTGACAGTCTGGCAGCATAATTGTGCTGCAATTGCCAGAACACGAGTGTGCATGTGTGTGTGTGTGTGTGTGTGTGTGTGTGTGTGTGTGTGTGCGTGCATGTGTGCGTGCCTGTT
>OMNM01031046.1:4728-20647 GCA_900302745.1 Parablennius parvicornis
GTTATGTTTCATACATCTATTAGGTAAGAGTGCTTGGCCCCGGTTATGGTGGTGAACATCTGTTGGTGACTTACAAGTCTTTATAACTCTTTAAGTTCAGGAATCAAGTGATTGGTTTTACATTATGATATGTCTCCAAAACATGATGGCCCTAAAGAACAGTGTACACAAATGATAAAGAACAGTTTAAAACTGTAATTGCTACTTTTACAAAGTCCCAAAATAAGAATTTGAATTTTCACACTGATTTTAAATTTCAGTTTTAATGTACAGGCTATTATTGCATGGTATTTTGACATATTGTGACCTTATCAATTTACCTTTTACACATTTTGATTAAAAATAATTTACATGTATTTTCAGACATGATTACCGTTGAATTTAACTGATGCATTATCTCAACATTTTGTGTACGGATACAAAATTAAAACTGATTTTAGGTGGTGAGCTCTAATGAAAGCAAGTTCAAAACTGTGGATTGGGCTCAGCTGCAGGAGGATAAATGTCAGACATCAGTATTTGCTGAATCAGAAAGTGGAGTTTAGTAATATGTAGTACATGAAGAGCTAATCAACTGCAAGAGAACAGACACATATAAATCAAATGTGATTCTTATTTTGTGATGTGAAAAAGATGCAGCCTCCTACTGAACCCGAAAATATGAAATCATATTTGATGTGGTAACATATCTTGGGAAATTACAGACATAGTTTTATTATACACCTATTATATGTTATAATGATGTTCCAAATGTTTTTGACGTGTGAAGTCAATTTTAGTGGGTTTCACAAAATAATTTGAAGCACTATCAGTCATTTCCCCAGCAGTCTGTCCCCGAATATTAGACCTCAAAAAAAGAAAAGGTAGAAAATCATAAATGCCAGGTTGCAGGGTTTGTTTCAATTGTTTCTTAGTATGGATGGCATATTAAAAATAATTTATACTTCATTGATGTATTAAAGTAGATTTTTCGAGTATCATTTGACTTGAGTATTCATCTTGCAGTGAACTTTTTACCTTTTTCTCCCAACAATTGAGCACAAATAGTTGTACTGTTCATACTTTTCAGTCTTCAAACTTGCCAGTTCCTTGTTTTAACCTCAACGATGGTAATCCAGAGTGTCAGTGAAAGGATCAACCAAGCTGACTAACATTTATGCAGTCTGGAAGTGCAGGATTGGATTAATTTGATGAAATTAACAGTGATGGCATTACATTGTTAATTACTGAATACCAAGGTAAGATGAGAAAGCCTTAATGTCAATAATGGCATTCACTAATTATTCATGTGACATGATCAGCTGTAAACTCATCTAATTCTGTAGCTTCAATTGGAGGTTTTGTTTCCGTTTGAAAATAACTCTCCAAAATGAAAGTTCTAAATTCAGTGTTTTGTGTTCTGTGTTCAGTGTTCTGCCACCAAGGCTTACCTTGGTAACCTTGGTACCATTCATTTTATTAAGATGTCTCACTAAAATGCATTTTGTACCAATAAAGTTCTTCGATGCATTTCAAACTAAGTCAATCACCCCCCTTCTCTGTTTTGTGTGTAGTCAGTGTGTTTTTGGTTTCTGCCACCAAGGGGCAGCATAACATTCAATAATGTGTAAAACGTGGCCTTCTTTTCTGTGTCACACTGACTCCCGTGCTAATATTCACATATAACTACAGTTTGACAATTTGTGCATTGTTGTGCAGGCTGAATTTACAACTGTCCAAGTACCACTGATCGCTATCTGCTGCTCTTGTGTTACAGCTGTTTCTGAAATGCCTTTATCTTGGTCTGCAGACTTCTGGGTATGTTGGTAACTACTCAGTACATTCGGTTACTGTGGCATGCAAACACATCATTCTGGTCCCTGCTTGTCTTCCAGTTATTCTGACGATTGACTTGAATCTTGCAAATGTTAAGTACAAGTATGCTCACAGATTATCGTGATTAAGAATAACCAATTTCCTAATACACTTAAATGACCAGGATAGTGTATAGGACATGGTATATGGCTCATAATGACAGATCTATGCTTTGTCAAATACAGCAGACAGATTTTAAAAGTACAAAAATGCCGATGTGTTAACATCATAGAGAATTCTATGATGTTAAAGATTTCTGAGGTTTTCTGCTTGAGTAAACGTGTCCAATGCAAAACATAAACAGCTAACTTTGGTTAATTTGCAGACCAGCTTTCAAACTTTTTTTTAATGTGAAGCCAAGATTACCAGCAGGCTAAAAGAAAAATCACAGTATATTAAAATAAAAATTATTCCCAGGACACCTCCAATTTATGACAGTGCATGAAGGGCAAATTGATCATATTTTAAAGATATTTACCCTCTTTGGGGGAAAGAGAAAAACGTCCCTATTCCCAGCAACTCTTTTCTCGCGCCAGTCCTTTGGATCTCGCGCGCTGTTTCGCTTGATTTTGGCACGCTCCCCCGTAGACCAATCAGAGGAGCGCTCGAGCTCGACGGCGTCCCGTTGCCAGGCAGTCGTAGGGAGCAGCGTCCCGTCTCGTCCTGACCCGTCCCGTCCAGTCCGGTAGCACTGAGGGTGAGTCCTGCAACAAATCACACCTGCATCGATGCGACAAACACTCTTTAGGACCTCGCGTGTAATAAACTTGCGTGACACGCTTCAAACGCTGTGTCCCGATGAGTTCATCACTTGCTGTCACATCTCGAGTGTTTTGAGCAGGGTTCGGGGATTTGCAGTGTTTTGTGGACTTTGCTTTTGAGTCTATGGAAGTATACCAGTCGTGCAAAAGTTGTTTTAGCTTGTATGGCAGCAGTGAGCTAATTCTTTATTCCTGTGTGAACGTTGTAAAGCAGCGGATAGACAAGCGCGAGCCCAGCTGGAGACAGGAACGCCTGTTGCTGTGAGTCCATCCAATGGCGCCCCTTACATTAGCATACAGCCAATGGCTGCAGCTATGCAAATGTACGCCTGACACGCTTTTGTCCCGGCCGGCTTTAATGTGAAGTTGCCAGATTTATCTCCCAGTCGCAGCACGCCGGTACTAATGATAAAGACCGTGTCGAGTCGAGAAGATACGAGGATACCTCGCCAGTGTTGTTCCGTTTGCCTTCCGGTGGAATTAGATTGTATGTACAACATGACATTTGAGGAACTAAATGGGGATTATTCTCAAGAAAGGTACATTATTTTTCCTAGCATTATATCGTATTCTAATGTGCAGAAACGTGTATGTGTGCATGCTGTAGTGTCTTTGTAGCTGCCTCTTGTGAAACTTGCTTTTTAAGCATTTCAAGACGAACAGCCTTTACTTTGCAGCAGCTAGCTGGGCTGCAAACTGCTGTTACGTACAAAGAGCGTCATCAAAGTCAACCCGAAACACCCTTAAATTCATTCTTTCACGCCGACGCTTGAGTAAAAGTGTGTAGTTTTAACGTTCATGTTCGTAAAAGTTGTCTTTTCCGTGGTGAAACTTGTCGGTTGAGCTCGAGGCGACGCTGAGAGCCGAGAACGAGGCTGGAGCTAAGCTCACCTTCCGTCCTGAAGCGGTCGGTGTGTGTCTGCGGTTTTTAACGTGACTTTTATGTACTTGTGTAGAATGGATACAATGGCGAAAGCTTTGGAAGAAGTCCTCACCTCCGCCCTGTCGCAGGGCTGCATTACAGTCGGAGTCTACGAGGCTGCCAAGTCTCTCAACGTGTAAGTACAAGGTTACATCTGCTATCACTGGAAAAACTCCCCTGACACACTTTACAAACCTCTCCTTCACATACTCAGACCCAGCTGTGGTAATAATGAGTCTGTTGGTTTTATTTCTGCCCCTTCCAGAGATCCTGACAACGTGGTTTTGTGCATCCTGGCCACGGATGATGAGGATGTTAAAGACGTGGCCCTGCAGATCCACTTCACCCTCATCCAGGCTTTCTGCTGTGAGAATGACATCAACATCCTGAGAGTGAACAACACCAGGCGTCTGGCACAAATCCTAGATGGAGTAGGAGCTGCAAAGCAGACCGGGGGTGAACCCATGGACCTGCACTGTGTTCTTGTCACTGTAAGTTATACAGTTATGTTGTGATTTTACACAAAGTTCAGAGGCACATAAGTGAAACTGACTTAGGGGAACTTGCCGTGCTGTTCTTGTGCACTGGGTAAACATGAATAGGACTCCTCCCTCTAATGACTTCTGAGGAATTTCAGTGGTAGGGAGTACCTTGTATCTGCTCACGCAGGCACTGTTCTTTTCTTAGTGCAGTGCAAACCAACTGAAACTGATACTTATGCATCTAAATCCAGTATTCTTTTTGTCTTTATTTTCAGAGTCCCCCCTCTACTTCATGGAAAGACCCTGCTCTGAGCAAACTCAACCGACTCTGCAGAGAGAGCCGTTGCATGGATCAGTGGGTGCCCATCATCAATCTGCCTGAACGATGAACTTTTCCCTGTTTGAAAAAAAAAAAAAACTGTCCAGAAAAGGAATTGAATCTGCACAGGAAGAGTTATGTGAACCCTGATGGACACATTACCACCCAGAGATCAAATTCCAAAGCACTGCTGACGGGAAATGAAAATTTCGAAGGGAAAAAAAACCACCCCTGCTGTTGGCGTGGGGGGTGTCTTCACAAGAATAAAAAATAGCAAAGAGTTGGACTTCCACTTTGGACAGGACTGTTTGGAGTTTCGTCTGTCAGCCGTTGCAACAGAGATGAGATGGCAAGGCTCTTGTACCGTTGTGAGGTGGAAGTGATGAGGGGAGGAAAAAAAAGCATACATGCTTTTTTCATGTGAATCCGGAAACAGTACAGAAGGATTATAATCACGTGTTTGTTTGGTAAAGCCTCTGTGACCGGTCAGAGAAGTGTGGAGAAGCCAGAGCACGGAGCTGTTGAGTGGACCAAGGCTTCGGCCACTCTCTGCAGAAACAAAGCACTTGTTGAAACACTGGACCTATTGCAATTTTACTTATTTGATTAGAATTGTTGATGTTGATGTTGCTATTGTCATAATTTAAAAGAAAAGGGAAGGGCTACACATCCAGTGAAGACATTCTGTTTATTTGGTGTTTCTTATACCAGATTTTTTTTTTTTGCCGCAAGTGAAATAGTTCCTTTGTTACAATTTAAGTTATTTCTAATTATATTTAAGTGTATTTATGTTTCTTTTATACATTAACTATTTGCAACATTCAAATAAAAAAAACATGTATTGCTGCCAATAAAAGAGTATTTTTTGGAACAAGATCTACATGTGTTTTGTTTGTTTTTTTCTTTCATTTTCAAATTCTGAGCACTGAGCAAGGCTGAGCAGGATTCTGAACTTTACCAGCTGTAAAAGAGGAGTCACGTGCAGATCACAGGGGTCACGATGGCCTCTGTGGCCTCGCTGTCGAACAATAATCCTCAGCGCTCTCTCTCTCTCTCCACAGGCTTCTGCCTCGGTCAGCAGGACGATGTTCATTCATCCACACAGGTTCCCCTTTTCACCAATTCCCTGTGATTTGTGGCACAGCTCAGGTCTCGTCCTCACCAGTTGACCGAGACATGTGACAACTGCATATGGATATACTACAGGTTTTTCCACATTGCTAGTCTATAGACTCTTTGTCATTCAACAGGTCCTTTATCATTGAGGCTGCAAGGTTACACCAGTTGATCATGTGTTAATTGTGTTGCTGGTTGCTTCTGCCCTCAGGACGATCAGCACCTGACTGGAAACACTTGGAACATTTTGTGGATCAGGGTTTGACCTGCTGGTTGTTGAGTAACTGCTCCTGCCGTGAGCCAAATTCTTCCCTTAAACAGCCAGGTCTTATGTCTCTCTCTCTCTTTCTCTCACACACACACAGGTGATTGAAATTGCATGATGTCACCTGGTTGATGTAAGGCAGGCATTCCCCTCTGAAAGTGTTGAGTCATGGTCACGCTGAGAGAGAGAGAGAGCGAGCGGGAGGGAGGGCGCCAGCAGAAGTTGTCCTTGAGTTGCACAATCCAACTGAGTTTTTCATGTAATGAAGGTCATGTGATGATATCACATACCCCTACTGGATTTTCTCTGAAATCTAGCAATTCCAATCAGAAGTATGATTAAATAATCTTGCAAAATGTTTTTGTTTTGTACTTGTGCTTGAGCCGAGTCATAATCACCACTGACCTCATTAATGTTTTATGCTACAACGTAATTATTTATCTTTGTTCCCACAGTCGTGGCTGCTCAGAACCCGTAGTAGAACACTGCATGGATTGATGAACTGATGGCTACAGCACAAAACTGACCACAGATCTGCTTCCACATTCATGAACATTTAAATAAGCATGTTTAAAAGTTTATCTTTCGAAGGACAAAGAGAAAATCACACAGACACACAGAAACAGAAAGTCACCAATCAACTTCACATGAATGTTTTTGGACTGTGGGAGTAAACTGAACTATCCAAGGAAAACCTCCGCCTACCACTACCCCACTGAGTGAAACATAACCAAGATTATTTCATATGCTGTATGGGGTTCAACAAGCATATAACACACAGATAGCTCTGATAAAAAAAACAAGGCCAAGTTGGGAAAGTAAACCAACAAATAGTGAAGCAAGTATCAACACGTTCTTAGATGAAGTTAGACGTGATTTGAAATATAGCTCAACAATGTTTGCTATGTCTAAATGTTCCTGTGCCCTAGAAAAGCTCGTTGTAGCGCCGTGGTTTTACTTGGCACTGTGTGAAAAGTCGCCCGGTGTGTGACTACAGGGTGTGACGCCGATTGATGTAATGTGGCATTGTTAGCTCAAAGGGAAAAGGTTATTTTGGGAATGGAGCAGCGGAGGACAGGAGTACAAGTGTTGAAAAGCCAAATTCTGGAAAGTTGGTTGAAGCTGTTATTCACTACAGCTCTATGTGCTGCAGTGTAGGTCAGAGTTCATGTGCAGCATTATGTGTGTGTGTTTTAAAAATAGAGCAGAGTTTCATGATCTGATAAGTCACGCTGTACTTTGAATGGTCATTTGTGGTGCAAGCCGGGGAACATACTGTGTTCAGCATAATGTATTCAGGGCTGTATTGTTCTCAATCGCTGTGGCAAACATTACAGAAATCAGTGCACTGCTCAGATTAGAAAAAAGAAGGTGAAGCTAAGATAATACTATTGCAAAACTGCAACGCTTATAAAATAGAAATCTTTTTTTGTGTAGCAAGCCCAACCCAACAGAATTTGAACCTGTTTAAAAGATGGCTTCATGCAGCTTAATATGCATTTTTAATTTTCAGGCATTAAATGAATTATTTATTTTCAAAAAGTATAATACAGCTGCAAGAGCTTCTAAAAGGACCAAGGTAAGATGAATGGTTTTTATCTCAAAATGGAGTTTGCTTGAAAAAAAAAAATCACTATTTCAATGATGACACTGCAAAGCTTTTATGAAATCATTGATGAATTCCACACAGCTCTTCAAAAAAACCTTGCTGTTATTTTAGAGACTACATTTCGCCCTGCATTTCAATGCCGAATCATCTCAGTGATTGTAAAAGGCCTGTTTTATTCTGAGGTGAAAGTAGTATCCAGGGTTTCATCGAGTTCCCTGCCACACATGAGGATCAGCATGTCCACAGTTTGGAGAAGCAGGAAGCTTCGTCAGTGGGAGAATCCTGCCATATTCAGTCCACGGCCCAGTCATTAAAGAATAACAGTGTATGTGCATACTAAATTTAGAACGTATTTTCAGCTTTAATGTGTTTGTTCTTTCTTGCAACGAATGTCAGTGTTGTTTTGAAGAGAGGGATCATGGAAAGGACAGTCCGACACCAAAAGAACGCAATGACAACCTTCCAAATGCAGTATAACACGGACTCATAACGTGCTTTCTGCAGCTGTACACTGTCAGGTGTTCATGCTGGTACTACAAATCCAAATTGGGGACATGACACTCCTGAACAAAAACAATAACAAGTGCCTCACGTCACCCCACCTTAAATGATCTGAACCACCATTTGAAGCAATAACGCTCAAAGCATCATCTCTGACTACTCTACAAGTCCTCCACAAGGTAATTACCAGTATGTATTATCATATGAATGTAAACAAGGCATATTAGATTTAAGTGCTATGCAGAACTTAAAATTGCCCCCAAAATACCTTGCTATTCATATTTTGGGTTTAATTGTTAAACAAGTAACAACTTATAATTACAAAGGTGCTCCAAGTCTCAGCAGAACAATATACCACTCTGACCTGAATATGAGTAATTAACACAACTGAAAACACAAATGATGTAAAATTGAACAAACTAGGTTCACTATAATTTTCAGCCATGGCTGCCTAAAAATGATAAATTATATTTTTAACAATTCTGCAGCTGTATCTGAGGTTGTTCAATTTGGAGAATCAGAATGGCAAAGGTGAATCAGAAAAAAAGTCAATGGGGTGCTGAATTTAAAAAGTCCCAGAATGTGCCATATTAACTGTCATTACGGTGGCCCTTAAGACTTGTGCAATATAACGCACAGGTTTGTCACACATTTGTAAGAAGCACAGTCAAAAACACAGTAATATTGAATGATTGCAATCAAAAGTTGAATTATAATGGAAAAACATGCATTAGGGTCATTAAACATTCTGACAATCCTACAGCCATAAAGTAAGACTGAATTGATTCAATCTACTCATAAAAGGATAAGCAATATTGTTATTAAAAATGCAAATGTGTTCAACTTGACTGTGCATTACACTTTTACTTAAACTAACAGAAAAATTTGATATTTTCATCCAAAAAATTGTTTTTCAGTGTATTAGTTTATGCAGATGAACATTCTTCATAACTAGGAATCAGATGAGACTTTCTTTATTGGGAAAATTATCCTGTAACTGTACTGGAAAAAAAAAAGTCTAAGTTTTTCCAATGTAAATGTGGTAAGCGCCTTAAAAACTCACTGAGGCTGTGGAAAACTGTGGTGTGGCTGACATCAGCGAGCTAAATATGTAGCTGGGCGGCCTACCAGAGGAGTAGAGGTGCCACTGCAGCCCGCAGGCTCCCCACCTCCCCTGGCCGGTCCTCCCCTGCCTCCCCCACATCAGCACATTCCTGCACACTGACACTGTAACTGCCAGTGCAGGTTTTCACAGTGGGGCACATGAGCACCGAGCAGGCCCGCCAACCGTCGGCTGCGCCGCCCCGCCTCCCTACAATTCTCACATTGCTTCACAATGACCGACTGGGATTACAGCCGAGGCTGGACTGTGCCGGCCTTCAGGGGCATTCATGCTTACAGAAAACATCCCGGCACTGTAGTTCATCTGCACAGGAATATCTTTATCATGCACAACACACTTACTATTTTTTTTATTATTGAAGGTGGTCGAAAACAATACCCCAGACCTTCCTGCAGTGACATTTGATCTTTCAGGATTAGAGTACAATCTGTGAGAAACCAGCAGAAGGAATGATTTCACATTTGAAACAATAAATAATAGGTTGCATTGTTGTTCATTGCTGCTTGACATTATGTGTGAGAACTGTCACATCCTGCTCAAGTGTTTCTGCAGGTTTTACAATAGGTGACAACGTGCTGCTGTCCCTAACTGATCCTCCCATTGTGTGCAGCAGAAAATTCACCAAGCTGTGTATTCAGCCATCTGGGCCGAGACGAGGTCAGGGACACCCGAGCGCCCACCAATGGAGAAGGAAAACAGACTCTCAGGCAAAGCAGACACTTTCCCAAAATACTCACTCCACTCTCCAAGAGCGGAAATCAGGGTTTGGTGTTTTCTATATTTAGCTTCTGTGTTTTTTTGCTTGCGGGGGCCCAGCGAGAGGCCAGAGGAGTCTTCCTTCCCAAGTCCGATGTAAATAAATGACTAATGAGAGGAAATGATGCCCAGATACACTACTAATAAACGAAAACCACAATCACAAGAGACACGGTGATGTGGAGTAAAAAAGAGTTTCTCAAGCCTCATTCTGGGAGTGGTTGCCGAGCATATTTTACATTGCTGGGCAGATTAGCACACTTTCATTTTCAGTTAATGAACATTACAGAAATGCAAACGAATCAGTTTGGTAAAAATATGATTAAAAAAATAAGGAACTTTTGCAGCCCAGTTTAAGGCATATGGTAGCACAGGTTGGAAGCTCTACTCGGTGTTGTCAGCTCGGCTTGAAACTCTGCAGGTGACTTTTCCACAATTTACACCAAACATTTGTCGGTGTGTTTAACTCCACTTTAAAGGGGGCACCTTAAAAGATTTAGACACAGAAATCCTATATCATTATGAATGAATAGACGGGAGATTTCAATGTTTTTGTAAATCACCTAGTCTCCCGAATATCTCTTAATACTAGTGTTTTTGACACAGAGACAGCTCTCTTGTTTTCAACACTGTGAAGCTGAAACTTGACACTACCATCCCCATTTTAGGCTTTTAATTTCTTGTATATTTGAGATCATTTGAACACCAAAAGTTTATATATGTCCCCCTCTTCAGTATTTCTTAACTCAGCCAACACAGCAGATAACCACCAACCTTCTGCAGAGATTACTTCACAGTGAGTTTTTCTCCTTCATTCTTATGTGGGGATGCAAACAGTGATCAAATGTGTCAAGAGATAGTTTTGTTTAACTTGTGCATTGAACTCTGGACTTGATGGATTTCTATTTGGTGTTTGCATGTTCTCCCTGTGTGCACAGGGCATTTCTCCTACTCTCACAATCCAAAGACTGTTATTTGGCTCTAATACATTTTCCCAGAGGTGTGAGTTTATATGATTATCCTTCTATGTATCCTACCACATTTTAAGAACTTATTTTACCCAAATGTTTTAGCTGTGGTGTCAAATTGAGTAATAAGGGTTGATCAAAATTTTGGCTTTTTTTATCAACCATTTATATATTCTGATTACACACAACTGATATCGCTCCAGAAACGGGGAATTGTACGCTGCAGATTCCTGTTTGAAATCACTGTGTTGCAGCAAGGAAACATTAAAAAAAAAAAAGAAAACTCTCCCAACATCCAAGTAACTTTGTCATTGGTAGTATCAAGACAGTAGTCGTCCAAATGTTCCAGCTGTGTAGCACATGTTTTATTGAGATATTAGTACATTATTGTACTGTAGGAATGCTTCACTTTATTAATCTTAGTCTTCATACAAACGTTGGTATATTAATAAAGACATTTATCAAAATGCAGATTCTGAGTTAAATTAATCTATTGATGGCACAATGAGGCTGTTACAGATTTGCAGTGAATGGACAGAAATTACAACATGGCAGTGGTAATCTGATTTTTTCCTTAGGTGGCTTACAGGATTGCTTTATTGCAAGTAAGAACAACTGACTGCTAGAGACAATCATAAAAAATACAGATTGATTTTTAACACGAGATCTTACTGATTCGAAGACCTGAAAGTACCCTTTGGAGAAGGCAACAATAACAAAACTGCTGCAAAGCTGAGCACCAGGTAAATGAAAGACAAATTAACATGATTTGCTAGAAACATGTAGACAAAACTAATGGCACAATATTGTCACAAATCACTTCCATCCCACAGATAAACACTCGATAGATTTTTTTTTTTCTAGAAGAATGTATTACTCCCATTTAGAGATTTCTTCACGACACAAGGCTAACGTATGTAAGGCTTTAGAGTGAGGAAAAAGTTGAAATCATACTTTATATATCCAAATTCTTTTTAAATCTTTTTTTTCTTTTGGTTAAAATTTACAAAAGAAAGTATTTTCTCCCAGCAAATAGCAACATGCAGGACATGTTAGACTGAAGCTCTCCAACCAACACATGTTGATGTATGGGGGGAATGAAGAAAAGAATTAAAGCGGAGTCTCAGGAGAGTGGTTTTACCAATCAACAAACACTTCTGAGTCTGTACCTTGAACACTGGTGCCAAACACACTAAAAAGACAATGCTGTTGCACTTTCACATGACTAAGACACGTGTTGGGCGAGCAGGCCGGGCTCACAGTGTTGATTAATACTTGGTGGCACAGTTTGCGTCATCAGCTTCTTTAAACAAACAAAGGAAAAACATGTCCGTACCACAAAACGTGTTGCGAAGGAATGGCTCGGAGCTCAGAGAGGTTTGAAGATAGATGCAGCGTATCACCGGTTTGGACCAAAAGACTTCATTACAGTGTTGACTTGTATTTAATGTCGTCTTCATTCACTGTGACTTGATGGCTGACGCATTTCCCTAAAGCTCGGAAATCTGCATCTAAGCAAAAGATGAGCTTTGATTATGTTTGCGTGCAAATAATTTCATCAGCTTGAGACAACACTGTGATCATACTGCAAACAGTAGAGGAGGAAACAGAATTAAATCGGACGCAGATTGTCGCGGGCCAGTCGGAGTTGCTGCAGCTGTGACGACTTGTAAAATACTTTTAAGTTTTGACAGTTTCCTTTGCCGCTATGCCCTACTGCCACAATTGGTTGTGCGTCACGGCACATAGAGCTCAGTGTAAACCCCGCCCCCAGGGATCTAAACTACACACACATATAATACTAGCTTGAACGGTTTCTGACACATTACCTGTCAAGAACAAAGTGAAAACTTTGGCTGAATGGATCCATTTAAGGCAAATCACAGAGATATAACAGTCACTGCCCACTGGAGATGAGACTGTACAGATGAAATATCCAATCCATCATGGAGGAGAGCCAGCACTGTGAGAATATCCACTGATATTTTAAAAAGACAATAACTCTACAGCTAAAAGTTGGTTGTTAGTGGTCAGAGCTCAAGCTGAACAGTGTCACTAGAAAGGTAGAGAACTGCGGGGTGAAATACAGGCTAACAGGACAGCTGCACAACATTTATTTGCTTTTAAAAGAAAGAAAGAAAGAAAGAAAGAAAGAAAGAAAGAAAGAAAGAAAGAAAGAAAGAAAGAAAGAAAAAAGAAAGAAAGATGGTTGAATTGTTAACAGAACAGGTGAACACATGGTAAAGACACAATCACAGTTCACCCCTCGATCCTCCCGACAAAAAGATTACAGCAACATTAACAAGCAAAAAAAAAACAAACACACCGAAGCTAAGTGGCATCCACTACAATATAGTGCAAGGTTTTTTGTCCTTGAAGGGATTGTCTGAAGCGGGGATGCCCATAAGGAAAGGGTCATTTCTGGCGTGTTCATTGCAGTAGTTCATGAGGTCTGCAGACGCCTTGGATACCTGCAGAAAACAAAGAGGAATTCAGAGCTGGACTTTTTTTTTTTCTTCTCATGTTTATACACATAATCAGCCAATGCAGTGATAAACATGACCTGTGTTTATGTGTATGCAAAAAATAAACTCTTTAAAGCTGGCAGTTCGAAAGACTGCGAGGCTACCGAAATAAACTAACAATTATGACGCAGACTGCAGCAATCACCCACCACAAGTACCTTAATACTGTCAGTGATCACAGCCAGTACTGCGGGATTTATCAGACTGGAGGGACTGAAAACTATCTGAGAGAATTCAGAGACTCCCTCGTCACCAACCACAGTCACACCTGCTTTAGACTCGCTGGGGTTCTCTTAAAATCACTTCATATACTTTTTTTTAAATTAATTTTCAGCAAAAACTAGCCTTGTTAGTCATTTCTAAAAATCTCCGGATACTATTTAGCAGTGAAGAAAAAATTAATCAGTTTTGCAGTCTGTGTCCAAACGTTTATTCCTTTTTGATTAAAAGGTTAGTTTGTGTGTGACGCGTGCATTCGAAAGTCAGGGATCACATCTGTGATTATTTAGTAAATATATACAGAATTGTAATAATTATTCTAATAAGACCATATGATGCAGCCGAGCGGGCGCCCTCCGCCACGGCGTGGACCGCCCCTGTTTAAAAGGAAATCTTTCTGCGCACACGCTGTTCTACAAAATTACTGAGTGCTTTTGTCAATCTAAATGTCATTTGAATCATTTCCAGTACTTAATATACCTATAAAAAATAAATGGGTTTGAGTAATTATAAACGTGACTGAAATGCTAACAAAAAAAAAGTTGGTGGAGGATGCACATGACACAAAGGAAGACAGTGAGCAGAGGAATGAGCAGACATGAAAAATGGCTTTTGTGTGGCGTTGTACCTTTATCCTCTCAATGCTCGCTTCTATTCTAAGCTGCTGCACCGTCCTCCGGGCAAGGGCAATGTTGTTGGAACTGTGAGGCTTTGAAGACATCCTGGAAAGAAGAGAAGAAAACAAACATGTAACACTCGCAAGGATGTAGCTATGATACCAAACAGGTCTTTGTGTGCTGACTGAGCACAATGGAATTTGCATCATACCTAATGTGTGTAATTTCTTTTAGTTAATTTAGGAATGAGCAGGATGTTCTGTTCAGTCTGTACAGGTTTTGACACAGCATTATTAAGTAAAGCACAGAGAGTTAAGTCAATGATTTCTGCAACTATGTGCCAAAAAATACATTCGTATGAACAAACTAAACGTTATGGTTTAATGGAGTGACACTGTTGCATGCACTGCAGGTAAATGTTGCCCACAACTTCTGCTGTCTAGTTCCTCTTCTCCTGCAGGACTGTGGCCCAACAGTCAGTAAACACAACCAGCCTGAGGCACATTCATACTAATGCAAATTCATTATTTGCTTAAGTGTCAGTTGTGTGAGAGCGTGCAGGGGAAGAGATCCAGGGTTTTAAGGGTTGTGTCTGCATGTTAATCTGACAAGAGTCGAAGTAAACCGACAACAAACAGAGAGGAATAAACAGACAGGGGTTTAGCAGTGTCACAGTTTCAGGGGTTGAAAAGAGTGTGAAGCTGATGTGGGCAGGTAGAATCACCGCACACAAGACAGATAGTCTTGAGTTTTGATTCCGCTTCCTGCTAATCATTAACAGACTGGATGGGAACAAGCCCGAACACATCCTGCAGTCCATGTGAGAGCTTTGGTTCCACTGCTGCTTTGCTTCCTTTTACTGCCACTTGTCTGTGTTTCTCATAAACTCACGCGCATTTCCTGTAACAACTTTTTTTTTTTGCAATGCACTGGCTTCTTGTGACACTCCTGTCTTTCAGCCGGGCTCTTCTCAGCAGGGAACAGGAAGCTTGGATGTCCAGCTTCTCAGAATCTCATTTTGAAATGCATAAGAACAGAATCTGCTGACCTTATTTCACGAATAAAAGAAGTATGAGTATTAATTTATGCGATTTGCATATTGTTACTATGTTTCTCAGGGTATTGTTAATGAGCCCTCCAGGCCAGACATTCTTGACTGTCCCAGTTTCTGCACTAAAGAGAAACGCCGATCATGCGTCTGCTGTCACAGCTCCGAGATTTTGGAATAACAGAGATCAGAGACACTCAGTACATTTGCATGACACACACACAAAAAAGAAACCTAACTATTGGTTAAGTCCGACTGAAACTTAATTTCAAAAGTACATGGTAACATGTAAGCTGGATTGAAATCAAAGTTTTCAATGTCAGCCGAACACACCCAGATAAGAACATTTTAAGTTGATTGACTCCTGCATGCACACCGAGCAGCCAGACTGCAGAAAAACCTGAACGGGAAGTGGTGTTGCAGGTAAAACAGTAAAACAGCTGACCAGTGAGGTTGGTTTCTGGAAGGCACAGAGAAGCACTTCATGCTCCTGATTAATGGGATGGATTTCCCAGTGGGAAATTCGTGAATCCAAAGTGATGTAAAGAAATAGTTAAAATAAAGCAAAAAGAGAGAGAAAAAAACGGGAGCCACCGGAGCAGGCTGGATGCATCTTGTGCACACACTGCCAGTGATATATGACTATGATTGTGATCTGTGACATTGCAAGTCAACCAGAAAGCTGAACGGGACCCGTCTCGTGGAGGCGACAGGATTCAAGCAATAATTCAATTCCACTCTTGGGAAGAAGGCAACGGTCTCATTAAATGCTCCAACTGCAGCTTAGAAACTCAACGAAGCTGCACGTGTTAAAAAAAAAAAAAAAAAAAAAAC
>OMNM01031047.1:14190-52671 GCA_900302745.1 Parablennius parvicornis
ACTTATGTTTTGGCACTACAGTAATGGCATGTTCATTTAAATGTTAATTAACCAAAAGTGTGCAAAAAATGATCGCAAAGTGTAATAAAAAATGTTAAACAAATTCGGACTCTCTTTGTATAACATTCACTTGGCGAGTGGCTGGTAATCAGAAAGTACACATCTAATGGTGGTGACAGTTTGCATCTTTTTTTGAGCATTATTAAAAGATGCTGGATTCTTTTTCTTTTTTTTTTCCCCCTCCCCTAAACCAGCATGTGGGCATTTAAAAGTTGCATGCATACCATCATTAGCACTCCAACCCTGGCCCTGTTCCCTGCTCTGTCCTATTGTGATATTCCAGCCAAAACCATCTTCACATCTGCCTCCATCTTCCAAGTCCTTGAGCCTCCATTTAAATTTAAAAAAAAAAAAAAAGCTGATAAAGTTCTGTTTGTGTGTACCGACTCATCACCCTGAAGCACAGCTCATTATCCCCGCCCATCACATTTGCTTTCGCTGTCGTACCTGAATGTGGTCTTAAAGTTAACGATGTGGCGTCGGGCCGTTGTGAGTGTAGTCTAAAGGTCGGCATTGCTGAGATTGTCGCTGTACTTCACCACATCCTGGACTCTCAGTGGACATTCCACCTCTGACAGCTGACAAATGTTAGTCATCACTTGCTCTTTGTAAATTTTTAGCTGTAAATCACTACACACAATGTGAGATTATTTCCCCTCTCCTCTCCCCCTTTGGACCAACTGTCAATAGAAGAGGATCAGAAGGACTTCAGCTTTTTTTCTGATGAATGATTGTTGGTATCACCTGTTGACTGTAAATCATTAAGACAACTTCAAATGACTGTAAAACACATAACCGCTTCTTTAGACTTCAACACTACTTAAAGCCTTTCATCACTAATTTGTTGCTAACCTCTTATCCATTAACCAATGAAACAGCAATGTCATTTTACTACAGTATGAATGCATTTTGACTGTCAACCGAGGCTGTTGAGCTTCAACGCCTTGGACTTTATTTGCCTTGTGCTTTAGTCATCAAAGGTGTATTCACAATTGTCATAGTACGGTACTTAGAAGTATATTTAAAAGAAAAAAAGCTGTGTACACTAAACATATTGAAAATGGTGTTGGTTGGAATAAGAACATTTGTAAGTTGTCTTGTGGAAAAAAAAAAATCTGAGAAATACTGTGTATTCTGTGCCATAAAATCAATATCTGATCTGTTGCAACTGAAAGTTGGCTTTTTAGCTGCTGCTTGGGCAGAAAGTATCTTAATGGCACTTTCCTAAGGGATATTTTGGCTTCAGTAATTTCCAGACTTTGTGGGATATGTACAGAATTAAACAAAAGAGAAAAGTTTGCAATATTGTCTTTTTTTGAGTTGGAAAGTCCTTCTGCCACAAAATCTATTTCAAATGCCATGAATTGATGAGACGTTTGTTTACAGACAGATGAAATAAAAGTTATTCCAACCAGAGGTGCTACTGATCTCCTGTCTTGTTGCCTTGTGGGTAAGAGTTTGTGTGTTAGCTGATAAAGGTTCTGATTTTGCTAATCAAACACTCTTTAGTGTGAAGAAACGGATCAAATGGAATTCATTTTCTATCTATGGGGTTTCATGGTGCAGTATAACAAATTTAATCTACCAGTTTATGAAAATTGGTTGTGTTAAGGCTTATAGTGTAGTAATCTATGTGATAAGCAGGTTTACAGCATTCACCCTCTGGAAACAATCTGGACTGCTGCAATTACCAACAGGACAAAGAGCCTACAGTGAAGAATGGACTCAACACTGCCATCCATGTAAAAAAAAAAAAAAAGCATGGCTAAATTTCACACAGCCTTTTAAACAAGCCAGAATAACCAGAGAGGTTTTTACAAAGAAAATAGTGTGGGGGGTCTGAAGAGACTTGATGAGTTAATTTCAATTGATATAATACATAATTTGTTTACTTTTTTCATCTTTAGAATCATAAGATGCATAAAGCTGTAGCTGTGCTCTAGGTAATGTCTTTTTAATGGTCTCAGATACATAGTCCTGAATGCATACATTTTTCCAAAGAGTGAGAGACACTCATATTCACTCCTGACACATAACTATAGCCTCAAATTTTAATTTTGTCTAGAAAACTTAACATTTAAAGGTCCTCGATCTTGGATTCAAATTAAGGACATTCCAGCTACACTTAAATTTACTAGATTAAATATTTGTTTGAATCTATATGCTTTTTTTCACCTGTTGCACTGTCATCATGGACTCTGGGCTCATTGGAAGGTTTTTATCCAATAAATGAAGTCTCCTGTGGAGCCTGAACTGGATTTATTCAACCACTAGAGCCCTGCATCATCAATGTTATAAAATAAACTTTACAGTCATCAGAAATATTATTCTTATTAAACAGCCTTTCCAAAATACAAATCACTTTTTATTCAGGTTAGTCCTATTATCATGTTAGGTCTGTAATAAAATAGTAATCAGCTGTTTCTTTAAGCTGTTAACATATGTTTTCAGATCTTCAATCTGATCTTTCGGTAGCCAGATTAAGTCAAAGTTGCCACCGACAGTGTTTAATCGTAGTTAGTGTCTCTTCCGACCTGCAAACATACGAAGAGCACCTGAACTGCAAGTGACTGTTATCAAATGATTCAGTAAAGTCAGAAGAGCAGAGTATGATATGACGGTGCTCAGATGCAAGACGAATCTCCAACTTTTAGGCAACACAATATCTTGTTTGTCATTTTCTCACTGTCTTTTAAACCCATGCATAACTTATGTCATAATCTTGTGCCCTGAAACCATATGAGCAAGGGAAGTTTGCAAGACTTAATTGAATAATCCTGGGGACCATAAAACATCTCCATGGCCACTTGCGAGGACTATATTTTTCAGCCTTTCAGCTTGTGTGTTCAGGGCTCTAACACTGACTGCTGGATTGCCAGCACCTGCAGAGAGCAGGTGTTTGAATCGTCATAATTAGGACCAAAGAGGGCTCAGTTTGAAACCTTTATGCAGCAAAGTGTTGCGGCAACTGCTTTTTTCCCTCTTTAAATCAATGGCGTGTCGAGCGAGCAGGGGCAGAGTGCTTTTCCTCTGTTTGGAGCTTTTTGAGTTTGCAACTTTACTGTGTCATTCTGCAAGACTACCAGAACCTGGAGCACTGGATCACTCCCGCCAAGCACTGGGTACTTCACCTGAAGTACTGGATGTGTTAGAAAAACAGTTGGAAATCAGTCAAAATCAAACTGAAAAAACACACATGCATTATGGCAGACTCCTGATTGGGAAAAACTCACCACGAGATGCTGCGCTGAATGAAACCAAGGCTGCAGAGAACTTCATGGACGCTGAAACAGATTACCAAGCAGATATGGGTATGTAAAGTTAAAGCTATTGATGAAGTTACAGTATTTAGTGTTTTGTTCATGTTAAGCTATATTCTTTTAAAAGTTTGGGAGGAGCAAACAATTAGACTTGATGTTGGGCCTGAACCAGACATGGTTGCTGTGGAACGTCTTCTTCAAATGGAGCCGAAGGTGGAGTGTACGGTCAGTTCAATGAAGCTTCAGGTTCAAGATGCTGCCTCCACACCTGAAGCCCTCTTCCTTGTGGACAGGGGTATGTTTTCATTTCCCAATGGTGCCACAGATTTACTTATTCAGCCATGAGCCTTCAGATGGTTTTAAAAACATATATTAATTCCTCTGATCTGCTCCTCAGGAAGTCGTCAGTCGCCTCTACCACTATCCAAGTTACCTCCAAGCTGTGGCTACACCACCAGGTCAATTCAAAAAGATTTGGTGTTGGTTGCACCTTATGATGGTTGCTTTGTTGCGCTTGAGGTGGGTCACTCTGAGAGTACCGCACATTAAAAACGTATTGGCTTGTAACATTTTCCATTCTGTGATGTCAGGATGACCACTATGTTCTCCCATTGCGCTGGTGTGGGATACCCGTAAGGATGTCGTGCCCTTTGAGGCAGGTGCCCTCAAATCCTCTGATGGTCACCTGCCACGCTGCTGGCATGGTGGTGAAAACAGAGTGGGGCATCTCGCTCTCTCAACTTCAAGTAAACTGTAAGTTTTTGTCACTTTCTGTATTTTATGTCCTGCACTAACGCACAGGGGTTACATTTAAAAGTTCATAATGTCCACAAAAATTTTGATAATTAAAAAAAATTGTTTATTGAACTTTCAGTTTTAGCAAAGAGTGACAGTATACGTTTAATTTATTTTGACCTGAACATAACAGTTTAAAAATGCAATCAGACAAATTGGAAATTATGAAATTAATTACTATGCTGGAACTGAAGTATCAACCTACTTTTTAGAAATTTCACTCAGTGATCAATGATTTATGTTTAATTTGCAGTGAATGGTAATTGGGAACCAATAACAAAAGCTTCACAGAGATGTCTGTTCAGTATAGTTGAACATCCGGAAGGTGTGATCATCTCGGTTAATTATGCACCTTGCCTGAAGGAGAGGGTACAGTATATGCATCTTTTTTTTTTTTTTTTAATTCTAAAAACCCTTCGTCCTTTGTCTTTGATGGATAAAGTGATTGTGTGATGCTTTTGACGTTTCTGTTCAGGATGGGTTGTACAGCCTGAAACTGGCTGGAGATGGAGAAATGAAGATTACCTGCCCAGCACTACTACTAGAAATACCTGAATACCCCCAAAATAACAGTACTTTACAACATCATCCGGTGTCATCCCATGTTCCTGATAAACCACCAAATGCTGAAATGTTGTCTGCCCCTCAAGGTCCAGGTTTTTCTCTGAGCTCAGAAATGGCAAATGAAAATCAAGGTATGGAAATGGACCAGTCTCAGTTGGCTCACTTTCTTCTTCACCCTAGTTTCTCACGTGCTCACCCCCAAAGTCCTGAGAGTCCACATACAGCACAGTCTGTGAAACCTAGATTGACACCGTCTCCAGTAATCTGCTCCAAGGACCAAAGATGGCAGACTCTGGACCATTTTCCATTTCATTCTCAGCCATACATACCTGAAACTCCCCCATCACCACCATCAATGATTCAACAACGAGCAGCTCAGTTGAATCAGAAGCCAATCCTGCGTCCTCCTTTTTTGTTGCAGAAACATGTAGAGCAACCCGGGAGCCAAAAGCAGAGATTTTCATATCAATATGTTTCTTATTATCAACAACCAGGATTTGAAGCCCATCATGTAGAATCCTCCCCTCCCCATCCAACCTATGTTGAAAAATTACCAGAAAAGCCAAAGCCACCTCACTGGCCAATTCATGAGAAACCTCAAGGGCAAGGAGCCGCTGGAATACAGCAACCTGAAGCTTCTCCGATCCAAGAACATCGGCACGGCCACTCCTACATCCACCCCCAACCTAGATTCCAGTCGGCTAACAAACAACCAGTTGTTTCTCCACAAGCTCAACTGAGCCACATAAACCACCAATTCTACAACAATCCAAAGCCTGGTGCTGAAATGCCTGAAAGCCCTGTTGCTGTTCCCGAGCTACAAGCCCCTCGCCTACAAAAAACATTCTACCCCCGGCCAGAGCCTGAAATTCAACCATTTGGACAGATCAAGGCAATCTATGAGCCCTTGGAGCTTGACATCTCCCAGGACCTAGAGTACGACCCACTCCATACCCATCCAAATCCTGAAATTCAGTCATTTGAAAACCCTGCTGCTGGTTCTGGGCCACTTCAGGTTGAAGACCTTCAGGGCCAAGTACATCAACCAATGAACTTGTACCCACACATGGATGTTAATAGTCAGCCACTTGTGCACACACAGCCAGCAACTGAAATTTTAGGAGAAGCTCATAGTAATTGTGAAAAATTTAAAATCCCAAATGGAAGAAAAAATGTTTCAGCAGGTGCCAATCTCCAAAGTGCACATCCTTCCATTTACAATCCTCCTCAGATCCAGATGCATTATCCTTTTAACATTTTTTATGACCCACGGTCCCCTCAGCCAAGGATGTTGCCTCATGATATCTCGATAAACCAACAGGTTCCTCCTGCAACGGAGCATCAAGGTGTTACCATTACACAAACTCATGATGATGACACGGTCCCAGATAACCCGCAGCTCAGCTCTCCACTGATGCCACTTTTGAACTGCCCTCCAACGTGCCTCCCTGAACTTCCCACGTGCTGTCCAAATATTGCTTTTCATCAACATCTCCATCACATTGTTCCTGTTGGACTTGGCAATAACAATGCACCTTTATTTTACCTTGGCCAGCCCTTACCACCTTCATCAGCGTATTCTGGAGATGGTTTGTTTTATGCCACAACTCCTCATAAGCAAACGGAAGAATCCAGACCAATCCAGTTGACCACAACCACCTTCCCTCTATTTGTTTCTCTCCAGTCTCTTCCTACTGTCAATGAAGAGCAGACATATCTTCAACCACAAGATGGCAACCCTGTAGCAGCTGATGACGGTAATCCCAGCAAAGCTGCAAATCTTAATGAACCAGTTTCTCCTCATTTTAGATTGGATTCACCAAACCCCCAGTGGTTGTATATACCACAAAATGTGGATCTCCATGACTTAGCAGTAAGCCAATCCCCTGTACTTCATAATCGTCCCTTTAACACGGAACACCACAACGGCCAATTATCAGCTGGACATACAGATGGTATCTCGAGGACTTTTAATGGTCAATATTTGCAGGAACAACAAAAAGACCCGACAGCCACAGACTACTCATTTAACAAAAACCCCATGGATTATAAAAGCTTCATCCACTACGAAAGAGGTCGAGACCTTGATCGAATGCTGGTTGCTCCTCATATGCTTCAAGATGCTCCAATCCCTGGTTACAACTTTGTATTCCCTAACAATTCACAACTGAAGATGTTTGTGAGAGACTCCAACAACTTGACTAAACATGAACGGCCTCCCAATGCTTTTTATGCTCTTCCCCTGTATGGCCCACAGGGTGGGTATATCATCGGTTTTAATGGTTCATCAAAGCCTTACAGTGATCTAATGCGAGATGTACACTCCATAGCTCAAAATCTGAGAAATCAGTCCAATAGTCGGCCCCAATATCCTGAAAATTTTAATCGGCTGCTGTCTAAACAACCTAAATGGCTCGATGAAGAAATTCCCAGTCCCATACCTGGTAGTATTTACATGCAAAGGCTTGATGGTGATTCCAGTTCACCATTGTCTACATCTGCTTTGGATGGTCCTCGTGGTTCATTTTTGCCCCTTGACCCATCTGTTGATGCAAGACCTTTAAAAGGTGATTTCCCAGAATCATCAGACCACTGGAAGTCCTTGACACCTTTAGGCACCAGCCCAAATCTTCCACCTCATGTTCGTGGAAAGATGTTCCGTCGGGGCTCAACAGCTGACCAACATGCACATGGTGAGTCCTAACTTTTACCTGAAATCGTGTTAATCCATGGTTTTTGAACCAATATGCTTGTGTCTTGCAGTGCTGAATGCCCCCTCTCAGATGGAACATGCTGATGAGAAGCAAAGATAAACTGACTGAACTCTGAATAAATAACTGAAATATCCTATCCAAACTTTTGCCTTTTTAGTCTTGGAACTTTAAGGGACAAAAATCAAGTTCAAATGACATTAATACAGGCATGGGAACATTTTAAATATGGAAATATGAGCAGTGTGCTTCAAAAGTCCCCCTTGTCTCGTTGTTGTTCAGAAGTGTTTTTTATATCTGGGTGCCTTGCCTTTTTGAAGTTATTTGCCTTGCTTTTTTGCTTCACCATGAACTGGTGCATCCTGAACATTGACCCCTTCAGGTAAATACGCCTACTAGAATTTAGCCATTCATCAACTGTGGCCAAGAGTGTGCTAACTCCAGTGATAATCACTCTTGCTGAAATTTCTACTCATGTCCACTTGCCCTAATTTGTTGAGTGATTTCCAAAGTTAATCTTTGATTAAGGACTTCTTACTAAATTGAGTTTGAAAAACTGTAAAGTTTGCAAAAGTTCCTGACTTTTGGGTTTTAAAAAAGAACCAATGTAAAACATTTTTGGTGAGTCATATTTGAAAAACAGAAACTTCTTGAACAGGGCAAAACAGTGTGTCTGTGGGGTGGGGGGGATCTCATAAATGTCAATGGGTTCATAGTAATGTCATTGGCATGAGTCGATACAACTGACAAACACCACTGTGCACTTTTGCGATCAACCCTGAATAAGCTGTATGAGTGTATTATGGCTCAAATGGTTATGAAGTTGTATGCATACTCTAAACTATCCTACCTATAAGTTAATAAATGCAGGAAAACAATGCCTTACCCTGCAATATTGCTACTCTTTTAAAATATTTTAGAAAAAAGTGACATTATGAACTGGTTTTTGACAAGAGATTTATTCAACAGCACAGGAAATGAGTAATTACACATTTCATAAAAATATCAAGGTTTATTATACAATTCCTATGCAATCCATCAGATATAAACAATTAGTGTGCCAAAGCCCAGACATGTATCATTTCATAATATCTTGGTACCAGATAAAGTTACTGCAAAGCCAGTATCATTAAAAGTGACAGTATAGAGTCTTTTGCAACCACACACTTAGAAAAATCGAATCTTTCCTGGGCACACTTTGAGCTGAATAGGATCTGCTTGAACTGCAGGGGTGTCTGCAATGATAGATGCAGGTGCTGCAGGTACCTCTCTCTTAAATTTAAGGAGAGGGATCTCGTTTGAAGAATCTGAGGCTGAGCCAGAATCTGCAGCAGGTGCAGGATCTGCAGCAGGTGCAGGATCTGCAGCAGGTGCGGACGCTGCAACTGCTGGGGTCACAGGTACAATTTCATCAGATTCGGCTGATTCTGCAGATAAAAGTCCACTCAACTCGGGGTCATGGAAAGTTGTCAGTTTGTGATGTCTCAGACCCTGCTTGTGTGACAGGCTGCCTGTGCGTGCATGAACTGCTGGTGGTGAAAACGGGTCTGCAGTACTGTTGGCATCTACAGCAGGAGTCTGAAAAAGAACAAAAATGTATGCAAAATATGGTAATCATTACTTTTCCCCATCAGAATTCACTTGAAAGTTTGGAAACATTGTTTTTACCAAAGTAGCAAACATCTTGCATTCCACAGTGTGGTTGGTGCTTGACCCCTTGGCAGTACATATGCCGCGTGCCTGTTGAAGTAAAAAATTTTATTATTGCATTTTTTAATTGTAACATGATCTTTGGGGAGTGACCAGATTTATCATTTCATTCTAATTGAAAGATCGATGCATCCATGCATTGAAAAAAAACTGATTGTGTGTACTTACAGCCATTACATCGTTCAGGGGCGTGCAGGGATCCTCAGTACAATTAGCCTCAACTACAACATACTCTGTTGTATAGTAATATACACCAGGCAGAACCTGCAATGAAGCGTTGAGGAGTTTTGATCCATGGTCAGGCAATAGGAAAATCACACGTCGCATGAGTTACTATAAATTACCTTTGATGACATTCGTCCAACCTCCAGAAGCAAAAACGTTTGATTCACTTTCATGTTGTTGAAGGTTCTCATAGAGGTTTGGACAAAGTCCAGTGCCTTGGTATCATTTAGAGGAAGAAGGGTGGGACAACCCAGACAAATGTCTTCAGTTGACTCTTGAGAGGACACAAGCAAAGTTGTATATGATGGGTGATATTTCTTATGCAAGTTTCGTATATATGTTTTTATTTTGAGAGCATGTTTTACCTTCTGTTTTGCATTTGAAAGCTGTGACAGTCAGATTGCCTCCGACTCTCTTTAGCGCCACATCACAATCTCCTTCGACTGCCTGCAAATAAGGAATAAGAAATGAATTGATTATGTAAGATCCAATCACATCATTGCTTTATTTGAGCAAAGTCAGATTTGGTTGGTTGGCTGTCCGTTAATGGCATGCATTCTCACCGTCAAATGTTTGGGCCTGACTATGCAGTTGGCCAGAGGTGTGGGGTCCAACACATGACAGTCCGTCTCCAACAACTCAATCTCCAAGACGTACGTTTCTCCTTCAGACTAGAAATTAAAAGGGTGCATCAGTTATATAAATATATATGCATAATCTGCCCTGTCAAATGGTTATTTAACTGAATTTTGTTGTTTTTATCCAGAAGTGAAAGCTTGTACAAATTGTAACATAAAAAGACGTATACAATCCTAATTGCTATTGATTTCGAGTTTTTTTCAATAAAGCGCGCCTAGATTGCGCCACCATAACTGTCTGCACGTGTTTGTCTGAGACTGAATCCAGATCTGGGTACATACCGCATTATAGACTTTGATGTCTTCAATCCTGTTCAGTGCATACTTGTAGCCATGTGCATGCTGGGCATTGAGGTAATCCTGGGCCACCAGAGCCGCCTCTTCAGCCTCAACGGAGTCGCACGAATGCTGGTGCACATTTACCTGAGCCCGTACTGCCACCAGTATCCCCAGGACCACTGCTGTCCTCAAGAAATTCATTTCTGTACCAGATGCAAGAGATATTTGAGTAGTAAAGTAGATAATAGTAAGAAGGAAAGGCAGAGCTGGTGCAGCCCTGGCTGTATATATCCTGCACCCCAAACCTGAAAACAGAGCCAAGTTAAACACAGCGATCATCCCTCCTGACCTCTGCGTCACATGTGGGCCGTACTCTGTTTTTAGGACCACTGCCAAAACAAATGTAACCTGACAAAGTCTGGCATTGGTTTATCACTGCAGTTTCCTTGTATCTTCATTGTTAATGGGCTTTCTTTAGAAGTATGCTGCAAAAAGCAAAATCATGTTCAGCACATAGTAAGTTACAGCACAGTAGCAGGTAAAGAGGCGATTCCATTTATTATTGTAACAATTTAAAGTACTTAAGAGTTTCCTTTTTTATTTTTATTTATTTCACAATTTAAATTTTCTGATTAAGTGACACAATGAAATGGCTTTTTTATTCACTACACATCCTTAGATAATATATTCAGGGCTTATAGTGACAGTCAGAAAGTACAGTTCAGATGCTTGTTGCACACTGGTCAAAGGACCCTCAACCTCACAGATTGCAAACGTCCAAAACAAAATTGTGTAACATGTTTTTATTTTGGATTCTTCAGTTCTTCATCAGTCATTTCATGAGTAATTAATTGCTTTAATGGATCTTGACTCCAATGTTTGAAATCACTTAAACCAACTGAAATGTCGTAAACAGCAATATCAGCTGTACTTTGATTTCAGCACAATATATAATTCTACAGTTCCATAGTGGTTTACAGTATGTGATTACTTAAATAATTTTTTTTTGTTAAACTTTCTTTCTTTGTCTGAATAATGCTTTGTAATTTTATTTAGTCTGGTAATGCATACACAAAGTTTATTATAAATAGTACAGATAAGAAACAAAATTAAATTCTGCACTTTTACAGTTTTGTCCAAATCAACTATAATATAGTTTTCACTGGTAAAGCTCTGGCAGTTGCGCAATGGCAACCCAGAGGAGAGGATGTTTGCAGTGTGGGTAGAGGGGTAGAGGGCACAGTTGAGTAAGGGACAGTGACATCCGTTGCCATCGCACATATATTTGCTTTGCAATGGACAAGCTGCATAATACTAGAATGTCACTTCAGGTCAGGATTAGTCTACTAACAGATGGATGACCAATAAAGTGGTGATGAAAGACAGTTGTATTATGTCCTCTTTTGCCGTTTAATCTATCAGTTTAATTTTTTTGTCATAATGGCTAATCATCCAAGACCCCTTCAAGGACTATATTTGGATTTATATTATTGGGCTATAAGTTAACAAACATCTGGACACAGTTATTACATTTTATTTAATTAGTTTTTATTTCATTTGATTTTGGTTGGTTCAGCTGTCGTTATGTTTTGTGCCTGTGTGAAGTTCAGTTTTGATCAGATTGTATGCTTTTTTTGGGCTCTTTTTATTTATTTATTTATTTATTTTTTTTGGGGGGGGGGGTATTAAAGGTGAGTTTAGGTCTGATGGACCTATGACCTGTCCACAATGAATCCTGCCCTCCATAATTAGCAGGGACTGGCACCTGCGCCCTGAGACCCTGCACAGGATAAAGTGGTATTTAAGATGGTTGGATGGATGAAATGCTTTAAGACCACTAATGTTTTTTGAGCCTTTTTAAAAAAAAAGAAATTGTTAGAAAAAAAGAATTCCTTGACATATGACTTTTTCTTTCTTTCTTTTTTTTTTCTTTTTTTTGGGGGGGGGGACTTTATTGAAAAAAGAAACATTAAATCAAACATCAAACATAACAAAATCAACAAAAAACAGACAAGTGCCCACAATAAAGAATACATTGATTTAATCTTAACATCTATGATGGGTGATTCAAGTTTTTAAATATAAAACAAAATGACAAAGACATAAATATTACGATAATAAACAGGATAATAGACATACAAAATGGACAAGGGGAGTAAAGGGTACAATTGTATGTTTTTGTGTTTTAATGTATTCTTCAAATCCAGAGTTTAACTTTTCCAATGGTCATATTGCTTGTTTTCGTCTCTCTGCTACACAATCCATGCGTCAAAAAACGTGAAGTCTGATTGGCCAGCACTGTGGTGACGTAGTCAACACGCGCCTCTTGGCATGAAGTGCTTAGCTTCATGAGTGGTTGGTGTTGTGCAGGTTTAAACGACGTAATTTTAATACAATTTATATATTTTTAAACCCCACAGTAATACTGCAGGAAGCCGAGGTCAAGAACGTTTTTCACATCAAGCTTAGGCGTCTCAGTAAGGCGAAGGGACAGAGGCGGTAAGTGTCGGAGTGTTTGTGACTCGCTACTCAGGTTGTTGTGCCACTAAACTGAGCTAATGTGGCTAATGTAGCAATTCTCCCCGTTTGGAAACACGTGTTTAAAAGAAACGCAGCCAAGCTGGTGGTGTTTACATTGTGACTGATCGATGCGACAAGATATAAATAAGCCCGTCTGTTACAGCGATCTGTCTGTGAGACGTTTGTTTTCCTCACTCTTGTTTGGTCTTTTGATCTTGTGAGTGTAATGCATCGTTTGATCAAACGATTGTGGTTTTGTAAAGTATTTGCAATGGCAAAAGTGGCAAAAGTTCTCATTTACGCCACTTCAATACATACAGCATGCATGCATGCATTCATACATCTGTCTTTCCATCTCATTGATCCATCCATCGACCCACCTCATTCAGACGAGGATTCCCAGCTCTGTGCAAGGGGTTGGACTTGGACAGCTTCTGTCTCTATTTTATGTCAACAAACATTCTTACCTGATATAAACCGCTGCAGAGTAAAACAACCCCATTCATACTGACATTTTTACTATCTTCAGTGTTAAAAACATAAACAGATGGAGCTACCCTCACAGAGCTTGTGTCGCCACATATTGACGTTTGGATTTGTATGAATGGACAGACAATTCCACACAAGATGTGTGTATAGTTCTCAAAGACACTTCTAAACAACCTCTGTGTAAAAGACTGTCACTTTTACATGCAGAAAATGGCGACATTTATCTCTTGCTAATTAATTTTACCATTTGCATAACTGATCAAGTAAACCAAAAACACTTAATTTCAGAACCTTCTTACAGTGTTTTATTTCTTCACAGCAACCTAAATTATTGCTCAGTACTGTAACATTTTGTGCAGTTTGTTAAAAGGAACTTCTCCAAATGTATCTTCTCATGAAGAACATGAATTAAATTGGCACTCTCTATCTTAGCTGCTAGATATCTATGACTTATTAAACAAATGTGTCCACATGAGAAAGCCACATTAATGTCTGGATTGTTTCAGTCAACAAATTCCTCAGGGCATAGTATAAAATACAGTGACAAAGAAAATGCAATGAATTCATAATACTATAAAGATGATGTAGAATGCATTAAAAAGTTTCAATTATAATCGGTTGCCATTTTTACCACTTTAAACGTGCTCAATGGTATTGTTGCCTGTACAGTAAATCTAATTATAGCTGTATGCAATGCAAGTTTCTTTAGAAAAGAATTAAATACTTTAAAAATCCCAGAGAAATATGCTTCAATCATTGTCTTTTAGGAGTGTTCTTGGTTTTCCTTGCTTGTTAATAATTGATATTTGTTTTCCTCTCATGACCTAATATTTCAAAAGATAAATTTCACATCAAAAAACACTACAGCAACCCAACTGGAGCGTGGCTAATGTTGTGCTTGATCCCAACTTGTGATCCTTTGAGCCAGCACAAATTCTTTCAGTTGTTGTCACAGTCTGCTGCAGCCTTCATGGTATTAATAAAGCTCCCCAAACATAAACTGGACAAAGGGTCACATGTATGTATTATAACACATATTTTGTGTCCCTGCAGATTTTTAGACTGTCGGAGGAATCGACAGGAAGCCAGAGTCAAGACGGGAGCTGCTGAGAGCCATGGGGATCCTGTCAGCATGGAGGTGATTCCTGCGATAACATCAACATCCAGCAGGTGTATTAAATGACACAGCTGGTAGCAGCTGACCCGACGTATTAGTGGGAACCTAAATCCAACACTGTGGATCATGGCCTGGAGGGTCTACCTGCCAAAAAGAAGAAAAAGCTAAAAGACAGGTTCTTTTTTGTAGCTATGCCTGATTTGGTTTGACTCGCTCCTTGCTTTCTAGCAGATCAAAGGACTCCCACTGTGAGTTTGTACTGTCTTATCTCTGCCAAATGCACCAAAGACAGAGCCGACGAAGTAAAGTGAAACACCTTAAGAGGACAAAAAAAATCATGTCGTCCATTAAGGGGGTGTCTCATCTCTCAAGGCGAGCCAAGAGACGCTTTCATTGTAAAGTACAATTTTTTATGTGGAGGAAGCAGCGACAGAAATCTCGTTTTGGGGTATTCCATTCAGGCAAAAGAAACTACTATAGCCCCTGCCTCAGTTTAAAAGTACGGTTACAGAAAACTAAAACTGCAATGAACCAAACTGTAAATGATGGAAATATTCAAGTAAAAATGACATCGACCTCTGAGTTACCTGTTGGATGTAACACTGGAGGCTCACAGGATACGTTTAAAAAGCAGACTTGCCTGCCGACGCTCACTGAATCTGACTGTTTTGAAACATTCAACGGATCCTGCCGCCCAGATACAAATATTGCACCAGCCGCCATCAGTCAGAACACACAAACGACACTGGATCTACAGTGCACAGAAACTTTGTTGCAAGTCACAGAAATTGCAGACCCTCTGAAACTTTGCAGTGATGTCGGATTGCCAGAGAGTACGGACAGTAATGCACTTGGTGAATCGGATGCATTATCACAGAGGACTGATGTGGCTCATCAGCCAGAACAACGAACTTCTGCCACTCAAAGTCACGGCCAGCCAGCAGAGCGAGAGACTGAAAGAACTGGTGATGTCAGCATTAAAACACTGGTCAAGGACATACATGGTATCAACATTTTGTTCTATTTTATTTCTTCCACTTATTGTTTGGTTTATTGTAGCTGTTTGAAAAGAGTGTTTCTGTGTATGTTTAGAATTCCTCGGTGACTTCTACAGAAGATACGGGAGTTTCATCCCGCTACAGAAGAGTGATGTGTTGGAACACCTGAGGAGAAGGTTTAACACGGAGTTTGACAACAGGTAGACGTTAGAAATATTTACAGTCGGAAGCTTTTCAGTGGTCTTGGTCATCATTTTATTCCTTGACTATACTGTTTATCTGTGCAGACAAACCCAGATTTTCTCCGAAGTACTGAGATGCCGAGGACTGATGGCGCTGAAGCCAGCGCCTTCTTTCCGGGTCATCTACAAGAAACACACACTGACTCTGGACGATTTGTTGACGCTGGCAGATCAAAACTGGCTCAACGACCAGGTCATCATCTAACGTCAAAAAGTTTGGACAGATATGTGGGAAAGATTTACACTGTGGATGTGACATGTCTGTTTCTCTTAAAGGTCATGAATATGTATGGAGAATTGATTATGGAGTCTTCCCATCATAAGGTAATCCAATTGATTTGATGATACAGCATTTTGATGTGGGGATTTTTATGTTGATACTTTATGTAGGATAATACTTGCGTATGTTGACATTTGTTTTTGTTTGCAAAGGCACAGCTATACCAGCTTTTGTGACAGAAAAAAAATGTAATTAAAATGTAGGTTAATTTTTTTTAAATTTTGACAGTTTTATTTTTGATGCAAGTTCCATGAATTAAAAACAACAAACAGCATAAAAGTGCTCTATAAATAAAGGTTGATTAATGTGTATGACTGGGCTAAACCCTGTTTGTGCACAACTGAGGCAGTCGTAACGTTTTGATTGCACCTCGTCAACAATATTACAATTTTGAGGGTGGACCCTTCACTTTAACATCTCGTCTCTGCTCGTAGGTCCATTTCCTTAACAGCTTCTTCCACCGGCAGCTCATGACCAAAGGATATGATGGCGTTAAGCGATGGACTAAGAAGGTGATCCTTAAAAATCTTTCGTGTTTTGTTTTGTTTTGCGGCATAGATGCCTGTAAAGTGACAGCACGTTGTGATGAATTGTATAACCTGAGTGACTGACGGGGACTCCTCTCCGCTCCCCGCCAGGTGGATTTATTCTCTAAGAGCCTCCTCCTGGTGCCGATCCACCTGGAGGTTCACTGGTGTTTGGTGACGGCCGACATCATCAAGAAGAAAATCTGCCTGTACGACTCACAAGGGAGCGCCCTTCACAAAGTGGCGAGGGTAACAAACAGACTTCGCAAGATTCCTTTTAGATTATTCATAGTATATTTTGTGTATTGCCGTCAGTCAGCTTACCAGGCAAAACCTTGTTCGTGTTTGTTCACATGACTTCTTGAAGGATTTTTCTCAACAAGAAAAGATGCACTGCGGGTGCCTGTTTCGATGTATCGTCCTTATCACATTGCTAATTTAAACAGTATTTTTTATTTGGCTTTTCCTACCACAGAACATTTTGAAATACTTAATAACAGAAGCAAAAGAGAAGAAGCTCACGACCTTTGAAAATGGTTGGACGGTATCATTTGATGAGGTACGTGACGACGTGCTACACCAAGGCTATCTAAGCAACGTCTCTACAATCGCTGACGTAGAGTCTCCTTTCCCCATGTTGTTGTTTGCAGAAAGTTCCTCAACAGACTAACGAGAACGACTGTGGAGTTTTTGTATTGGAGGTAATTTAACTTTTTATCTTTCCATACAATATCTAAAACCAGCATGCACTGAGATGATCTTTAGAAAGTAAATGATCCTCCTGCCTCCATATGTGCTATACATGGTGCTGTTAGACTGAAGCTTCTGTTATTTTCAAAACATCTGGTCTTATCGTGTTGAGCACGGCAGAGCATCCCGTCTTACAGCTCATGCGTGTTGAGGGGTTTCATGTCACTGAACACAACTTTTGTGCTTATACATTCACTTTTATGTTAATTTAAGTTAGTTAGTCAGACCTTTCATATTATTCTTCCAATAAGTACTTATTGTCTGATCATTTGAATGATCCAGTAACTCCAGGAATCAGATAATGATCAGGCATTATATGTGCATCTACGAGGTTTCACTGTATCCGTTTTATTCTTTTAGTTTACTCACTCCGTATCTTCTCTTTCACAGTATTCTCGATGCCTTGCCCTGACGAAACCTCTCCAGTTTTCTCAAAAGGACATACCAAAGATACGAAAGAGGATCTACAGAGAGCTCTGTGAGCGTAAGCTTCTTGAACTAGTCTGAAGGGCTGTTTGTGGAAATAAGGTTTGCGGCTGCTGACAACACGCTTGCCGTCGCTCCGTGACGCTAACAGTGTGACAGCACTGTTTTAGTGCAGCGTGTACGTGAACGGACGAGTGAAAACTATGATGCACTTTGTGAATCATGATCCCTGTATTATTGCTGTATTTATATGGTCAGTATTTATTTGGCATGTTATTTAAGAAAAGCATTCTCATGTAAGACTTTGACTTATTGTGAAAACATTTGAAGTTTACCAGCAGAGCCTTACTGACTTTCTCGTGGCCCATAAGTTTGGGTGTTGGTTGCATTGTTAAAATATCTGTAAACCTTACTTGCACATATACTTCAAGGATAATTTTCATTGTTTTCCTTGTGGTTTACCTGTAAAAAATAAACAAAACCGATAACTGAAGTTACTTTGTTCATAATAGAAATATGAATGTTTTAAATAAAACACTGAGGTTTTTTTTTTTTTTTTCAATCATTTCCTTTATTTCTTGGTCCAAGGTGTACAAGAAGAAATGCTGACATTTAATTCAAACAAAACTTTTTTTTTTCCCCACTTCCATTAAATTCCTCCTCCTCAGAGCTTGTAATGTTTGTAATGTAGTCTAAAAGGATACGTTGAACTTATAGAATCCTCTCTGTGGCTGTATATGGGGTTTTAGGCGGCTGTAGGTTTTCTTAAGTGCATTTAGGTGTTGGGTGAAGGTGGAAGTGTTCAGTTTACATATTGCACCTTTAAATGCCATGTATCCACTGCATGCTGAACATAATTTATCAGTTATTTATCAGAGGTGCATATATTTTCATATGTTGGTCACATCCTAGTTATAAACAGGATGCTTCCATTCATTAGGTTAAAACTGGATATGTTTCTAAACAGTTAAAAGAAAAATATACTACATGGATAAGAATGCAGTGCTCTCCTGATTAAATGTGGACATTTAAGGCACACAAAGAGCATGTATGACAGCCAGACCTAAACACTATTACACTTTGTAATGTATCTGTGCGTTCACAACAGACGTGTCCTTATTGCTGACTCCCGTCAGTAATCTATGTAAAGTGCAGTTTCACACATTGCTTATCAACTGCAATCATGATTTGGACACACGCTAGTTGCTAGTGTTCGCTGTTCTTTGTCGACCGTAGATCAGAAGAACTAGAACCCTTTTATATCCTTTTAAAGAATGATCCTCACACTGCAAATGCAAGGAAATCTGGGTCCATCTAGATTCACCTGAAATCACAAGAAGCCAAAAACAACACCGCGGTTAAATGTTTCTGCCGGTAATGTCTCAGCAGACATGTTTTTTCCCACAAATATAAATTTTTATATATAAAAAAAGACAAACTCATACAGCTAATAGAGGATGATCTACTGTACACCAAACTGGATATTTAAATTAACCCAGAATAATCCCTTATGCCACCTTCAGTGCAGTTTGATTTTAGTCGTTGACGTGGAATCCCCACTCTATCTCTGGCTCGTCATCGAGGCGTAACACAAGGTAGGACACCAGCTGGAAGAGGTTCTGCCACAGGCCCAGGAAGAGGTACAGGTAGAAGTCGCTAACGTCTATTTGGCAGTGGATGCCTGAGTAATTCATATCGCACACACACTCAAAACTGTTCACGTAATTGATGCAGAATCCTCCGTTCATACACGGCTCTGAGGCACATTCGTCCACATCTTTCTCACACCTGAAAAGAAAATAGAGATAGAAAAAAACAACACAATAAAGACCATACATATATTTAATTTCTGTAACAAATATCTTCTCCTGCCACTTGAGGGCAGTAGAAAGACGGATGATTACAGGTCAGAATTTAACTTCATGTGCTGCACTCAAATTCAAGCGTCTGAATTTATCAGCAGTGATTTCTTTGACAAAAAAAAAAACAAAAAAACTTTAGAAGTCAAACGTTTTCCATCAAAAACTGTATTAAGCAATTTAATGTAATTAAGCTTCACAGGTGTATTAATATTGAAATAATTGGTTAATAATAAGCAAATGATTGCATTTCTGGGGCCGCACAATGATGTCATGAGTAGCAATCTTGCCTCATATTGAGTTTGTATTTCTTTCATGTGCATTTGTGGATTCTATCCTGGTATCCTGGTTCACTCCTACAGTTCAACAATAGCAGACTCTAAATTGCTGAGAGGTGTGAATGTGAGTGTGTATGAATGTCTATTTGTGTTGTGATGGACTGTGCATCGTTTACTCTGCCTTCATCCATTTTTTGCTGTGATAAAATCAGCACCCTGAAAGATGTGCAAAAGGGCACTGCCCCGCTGTAAAACACTGTCGTACCATTGTCCAGTGAAACCAGGCAGGCAGTAGCAGCTGTGGTCTCCCTCTGAGCAGTTTCCTCCATTGAAACAGCTGTAGGTCCATCTTGTACCTGTGCATGCGGTTAGAGGCAGCTGTGGAAGTCTGAACAAAAGAAAATTGTAGGCTGTGCTTAGTTTTAAAATCACTGATTTTTCTTTTTTTTTTTTTAACTTGATTTAAATTGTGCTTATTTTTGGTCATTCATATACTTACGGACTGGTCTCTATGTACCATGGGATTTCACGGATTTTCTCACTGCAAGACAAATGTTTGTGAATCACTGAAGAACTTTGTAATGACTGCACTATTTTTTGAACTTACTCGCAGAACTGGCCCGTCATATTTTGGGGGCAAAGACACGAGTAGCTCTGGAAGCCTTTGAGACATGTGGCACCGTGGCTGCAGTTGCTGTTTTTGCACATATCGACTTCCACCTCACACTGTTCGCCACTGAATCCCACCTCACATTCGCACCTATATCCACCAGGTACGTTGAAGCAGTTGCCGAACACACATGGGCCGGAGATGCAGCTGTCTGTCGGGTCTTCACACAGTGGCCCGGTCCACTCAGAGAGACACGTGCACTGATGCAGGTCGAACACGTCCTCACACACACCCTCATTTAGGCAAGGGTTAGGCAAACACACGCTGGATCCCCAACAGCCATACCGTGGAGAGATGTTGCTGTTAATCCTCACAAACCGCTCCTCCTGAGGTCTGGGCAGATTCAGATCTGTGTCTTGGTGGAAAGGGAGAAGAAGACCCCCAACCTCAACGGGACCCAGACAACCAGACAGGTTCACTCCACCATCCACACTTCGTCCCCCAAGAAAGACATCAGCTCCTTCTTGAAGAAAATCCAGGTCCCTCCCAGCTGTCTTGGATATGCTTATCTCCTCCTTGCCTCCATCCACATCCATGATCCACCTGGATGTTGGAGTCCGGCTCTCCATGCTCAGCTCCACTGTGTGCCACTCTCCATTACTGAGTGGGCCTCGGCTTTGAAGCGTCACCTTGGGAGAATCGTCGGCCTGTAGCTCCATTACCAAACGGGAGTCCAGCAGGGAAACGTTGAAGTAGTCTGAATCCTTTTGCGCATGCAGTAAAGTGGCAGCCGGCAGCCTTGTGCGAAAGCTGATAGAGACGCTGTTGAAGTGCCGTTGTATTTTTCCTCTGCTTTGATAGTGCAGAACGCCACTTTCAAGCCGAAATGTCACGTTTGACAAACCTGGAATAGAGAATTTAGGAATGGTTATAAACTTCATTGTAAACTTTTTTTTATTTTTCATTATCATGTACTGTGCTTTTTTACTGTATTTATTTAAGATCAACAACAATATGGTCATTGGTATTGTGATGGCAGCGAGAAGATTTGAAGATGTTTCTTTCACCCTGACAGGCTTCCACAGTTGTGATTAGTTTAAGAGATTCTGGTTTAAACAGGTTAAATTAGAAACACAACCTAACCAGTCTTCTTGTGTTACTCTTTAGAGGTTTTCCCATTAGTAATAATTCATTCTTTAAGCAATATTTTTCAGTTTTTATTTTAAATCAGGACTGTTGTAGGTTCAGATCAATTGATTAAAATATGTATATATGAACAGGATGACTTTAAGATAATAACACACACACACACACACACACACATTAGAGCATATCAACATCACATTTGTACATTTCATCTTCAAGTACTTCAACTCAGCTCAACTAAAGATCAAAAGATATAATTAATGAAATAACCAAACTGTTTTGGTTTTGGTAAAAACACATACTTCTTCAAACAGGTAATGTTTGTTCGCTGGTGATTCAAGTGGTCGTATGACGAGAAAGGCTAAATGTAAGCTGCGTCGCAGGTACTCTGGATCAGTGGCTTTCTTCTGTTTCACTTTCTGAACATGTGACCCCCCCCACCAGGAAGACCTGTTATCACAAACTACCACTGGCATGTGGCAGCAGACTTAATCTGAATGGGGATTACCACGTCTTAGAGGAATCCTGTGTAGGATCCCTGCCTCAACTCTGTTCCTTCCTCTAATCAGCCACTCTGTAATTATTCAGTGCCTGAACGACTGACAGTCCCAAAGGGACTGGGCAAAGCAGACCTGCCCTCCAGGGAAAGAGGAAGACTCACACATCTATTATCATTACTTTTTCAGTAAACGTTTTTTATGTGCTATGAACTAGAGGCGTGTTATAGGCTATTTGTTAAATTGTTGTTGAAAAGAATGGAGCAGTTCGCATTGCAGGATACTCACATTCGAAGCCCTGAGAAAGTGGCTGGCAGACAGTAGCTGCAGGGCATGGAGATAACTCGCACCATTTCACCTCCTCACAGCGCTGCCCAGCAGTGCTGGGAGGGCAGTTACACGTGAAATCATCCCACATCGAGTAACACACTCCTCCATTGAGACAGGGGTTAACCTGATGAAGATAAAACAGTATCAATGAATTTCCTTGTGCAAGATCCACTGTGATTATCATGTGCAGGTTGAAAAAAGACTTGGTGAACCTGCTTTAACTCACAGCGCAGGCATTGTTGCTGTTGCATCCTTCTGCGACATTAACGAGTTGCTCGAGGCTGTAAGACTCAACTGAAGTCGCTATTGGAAAGAACTGCAGACGTTTGCTGTTGATCCTCAGGTCCTGTATGCATCCCTTAAAGTAGCCGCCAAACGAACGCGCGGCTCTCGAGTCTGGGAGTCCCCCAACAAAAATCGGATCCCCCGGATGGGCTTGAACATGCCTGATAGGCATAGAGCCCTGATTTTGAGTTGACTGGAACAAACTGGCTGCCATTCCCTCCAGCTTCACAGTCACCAAGTGGAAATGACCGTCACTTACTACAACTTGGCCAGTGAGGGTCTCAAAGTTGTTAACCTGAACTCTGATGTTTCCTTCTTCTAGCCAGAGGCGCAGGTACTGGCTGGTGCTGTTGGCCAGGATGAGCAGCAGGCCGTTAGTTTGTCTGGTGCGAAGAAACATGGATATGATCAAAGTGTCACCTGGGTCGTCATCCATTGAGAATACAGCATAGCTCCCCAGGTCTCCATTTCCAAATCTTGCAGTAACATACTCTGTACAGGAAAAGGGAAGTGACAGAAAGTCATGAAAGTCAAATAAAACCTGGTGGAATTGTACTTTTTGAAGGTGTGGTATGATATTTTGGGGAATTACACATACGATCTTTGACACTCTACTGATCTGTTATTTAGTGAAAGCATATTACTCGTTCCTTCAAATCTCATCCAAACCAGGTTATATCAGATTAGAAAAAACAATTAATTAACGTTCTAAAAATCCTCAACTTCTGGGTTCTTTTCTTGCAGATAATACCACTGTGAATAATTTCTTTTGATAAAATTTTTTTTTACATGTCAGTCATATGAATATAACATGAAAAAGTGTTCATTAATTCTAAGTGTTCCCGTTCTTTTGGAGGAAGAAGCATCTAGGGCTGCCAACTATAGAAAATACCTTGGCATGCTATGAAACCATTAGTCTCAGATTTGGCAAAGTGATGGCTTCCCTGATCAGTCACTGAACACACGTTTGTTTAATCCTTGGCGCAGGTGTTGCTGAATACCTTGTAAATGCATGACTGTTTGCCAGGACTCTGTGCTATTTCTACTGACACCATAAGCTCCTTTAACGTCTCCTGGGTAACTTTATCCTGCAGCATGGCTCTCTTCTAAACTAATGTGTGCCAAACCTGAACTCCACCCAACCTGCACCTGCTTCAAGAGCATTATGTTAAGGTGAATGCGCAAGATGATATTTGTCATGTCTGGTTATTTACAGTTTACAACTCTCAGGACTTAAATCTGATCATTACAAACAAAACACATGAATCATTTTCATGAAGATGAAACACTGATGAACTCTGGGAAGAAGCAATTCATACACACCACACTCTTTTTATGTTTTTACTTGCAACTCATTAAAGTGATTATAACAATAATGAGGAGAGGTTAAAGTGAAGTCTTAAAGCTTCAGCCTTCTTCATATTGGACTTTCTTAATGTGTACACATCATTCAAATTCTTAATATGGTTCCAATACATAAACAAAAATCATCTTTCCACTATAAACTTTGATTTAAAAGTATTTGTGATTTGCCATTTGTTGTTGGTTGGTGGATCATATTCAAAGGGCACAAAGCTCATTGGGTTTTAAGAAGAAAACCTTTAGTCTAGTCTAAATTTGATTTCAAATGCAGTGACCTGGTGTTAGTGTGTCCCTCTCACCCTCTGCACAGTTGTCCCCCTCATATGGCCTGTGGCATTCACACATGTAGCTCCTCCAGCCTTGGCTCACGCAGCGCCCTCGGTTCTGACATGGACTGTCGTCACACTTCTCCCTGTCACTGCAGCCCACAGTGATGTTTGCCTGGGAGACTGAATCAACCGGAACTAGAACAGGCAACACCAGATTGGAATCCACAAAAACATCTCGGAAGCAGCCCAGGAAAGCAGCTGGTGACTCTGCTGCCCCCTCCTCTCTGCCCAATGACCAGTTTCCTCCAACTGCTCCGATGAAAAGGCTTTGACGGAGTCTTCCTGGCTCGGGCAGACTGTCACCTTGCTGGAGTATCTGAACTTCAATACTGGGATCTCTTGTGCAATTTCCTTCAGTACAAAGCAGCCTGATGAGACTGACCACGCCGCCCAGTGATGCTTCCACTGTGTGCCACTTTTTGTCTGACAAATACTCAGGGAGCTCCTGGACCAGCGTGCTGGAGCCTTGACCCCTGAGGCTGAGGAGGCGAAGATGCCCGTCCATCAGCTCGATGCTGAGGAGGAGGTCATCCACTCTGCGCTGTAACAGCGTGCCAATCGGTCTTGTCGTCCTGAAGCTGAATGTGACATTGAGTGGAGCTTCAGTGTCCAGCAGCTGTGTCTCTATGTACATGTGTCCCTGCGACTCCAATGAGAACACAGTGGGAATCTGGCATCGAGGGCCTGTGAAGCCTGGAAGGCAGATACATGTGAATGTGTGATGGTCGTTTACAAGTAAGGGCGAGCAGATCCCTCCATTCTCACACTGGGTGTCAACACAGCCTGATAGTGCAATTGTGCAGTTCTCTCCGCCATAAAGGCGCCCGTTTTGGCTTTGAAGAGAGCAAAGGCATCGGAATCCTCCACTATGGCTCTCACAGACGCCACCATTTTGGCATGGCTGCTGTTCACAGCCACTGAGGTCCTCGCTGACCAAAGAGCCTGGAAAGATGATTACAGTTATATATGCTCTACAAAAAAATCCTTTACAAGTAGTTTCAGACATTCAAACTTAATAAAGCAAGTATTTATTCACCATGTCCAGCATGTTTCAAAGTTTGTAAGATGTGTGTAAATAGGCTGCTCAATCTTTCACTCAAAGCCAATCAGTGCAAATTGCATCATAAACATTTATATGGCACAAGTAGGATTTGAAACCGGATAGTGGGACATATTTTTAGGGCAAATAATGAGCTAAAAGCAAAGTGAGAGAAAACAATAACTATTTTTAGCTGACAGACACTTGTAAACAATCCATGACCGCATAATTCATACTGTCCAAACATTACCTGCATGAAGAAAACACAGCATCCACACGTGCACACCAAATCTCAACATGGTCCTTTCAAGTTCTCCAGGTTATTAGCTGTGTGGCAAAAATTTCATTTTAGGTCAAAGATGGATGAAGAATACTTGTGTGTGCAGCTCCATCTTCACCTCTTGCTCCTCAGTGCAAACATGTGTTCTGTGAATTGCCTGGATCACTGCATGGCAGATAGGAGGGATTAGACTAATGCACTTACAATGTCTTACACATTGAACGTGTTCGAAAAGGGAGGGCTCATCCATCCAGCTAAGTTGAGCAACTTCCAACATGTGGTATACTCTTATATAAGTGACAGTGTCTGTAGCTGTCCTTAACTGAGTGCCGTTTGGCAGAAGGTGTTGGACCACAGCCCAATCTTTGAATAAAGTAAACTGAGGGCAGTGCCTCTAATCTGGGAAGCACTTCTGTCTTAAATCGTTATTGACGTAATCAGAAGTCATTTATCTCAAAGAGCCTTCAGTATTTTTACTTATACTCACAGTCTTTATTCTAATATTATACCATTCTAATATATTCTAACATGTATGCTAACAGTTCTTTCAACATAATGCTATGATCTGGTTTTACAGGTCTGGTTTTACAGGGACCTTCCTTGTGTTATTGCTGGAGTTTTTTTTGTCCTTGGGTCGATTAATAAATTATATTCATTCTTATTGATGTCTTTTTTTAAGCATGAAGTTACCAAAGGTTAATATAATTAAAGATAATAAACAGGTAATAAATGATGCTCAGATGCTCATCAAACTTGAGTTCCGTGGATTACATCTTCTTAGATAACCTTTTGTTATTTAATAAATTTTATAGGAAAATATAATTCAAAAAATATTTTTATTTATTTCATAATATTGTGATTTTTCTCTGATAAAATGAACGCTTTTTTCCCCTACAACTAAAACTATTATATCATTTTGAAACTGCACACATGAAACGGATAAGGAGATAAATAATATTGTCGATATAAAGTTACAAAATAGTTACTTTTGATGACTTGCACTGTGATGTGCAATGTATTTGTGTCAGCATTGTCATCATCATTCATTTAATTGAAACAACAAAAAACATTAAAGAGTATAGTGAGGAGCAACGAAAGATATGTGAGCAGCACAGTTTATGTTTAGAAAGTAGTTAAACTCAAATAATAAACAAAACTAACTTGTTGGCCACCACCGCTCAAAGTACAAAAAGTAGGCAACAACAACAATAACAAAGAAAATGACAAATAACTGAATACACTTAATGAAGAAATTGTACATAATAGTATATGACAGAAATGCATGGTAATAATTAAGTAAATAAATGAAATTGGCAAAGTGCAACAAAAATGTAAGCAAGAAACATGTGGGGGGAAAAAAAAGGAGAAAAGCAATTACAGAATAATACAAACGTAAATCAAGAGAGAGAATAAACTATTAAAATAGGTGCCTTTAATGAAAAACCGCTATTGGAAGAAAACTGTTAACCTTCAAACTACATTACCCAGAATTATCTAGTGTCTAGCGCCATTACAGAATCGCGTGAGCAGAAACTGAAGCAGCTAATCGGCGCGCCGCTTGTTTCGATGTCCGACATTTCTTTTGGGGGCGTTACAGATATTGAGGAAATTATTATCCTTCCATTTATTTCCGATGTTTTTTTTGTCGGCAGGGCCGTGTGATGCCTTTTTAAATTCTTCCCGTGATTATTAGGTAGGGTTTGTTTGGAGAAGTGTCAGTTTTGTGGAGTAACAACAAAGGTCGTTTGTCACAGCATCCTCGGAGGGGGCCCGCCCGTCAGGCTCAGAACGCTGGTAGGGGTCCTTCAGGTGGGGACTGGATCTGCTAAGGTGTCGTATATTCATGCAGCAATACAGCAGGCAACGCTGATGCTTTTACAGGAATGTATAAAAGGTTTTCCTTTGACTCGTCCGTGCGGATAAAATAGCTGGAGTGCTGTTTTTCTGCACCTTACTTGCAGTTTGCTCAATTTACGGAAATTTTCATTAATGTCAGTTTTGTCTTATTGATAACAGTGAAGTCATTATGTGTTTCTGAAAGCCTCTTTTTACAGTTCTGTCTAGACCAAGTCCTAATCTATTATTAACCATCTAATAATGTTTATTTTCAGCACTGCTCCCATCTCTCTGGTTCACTGGAGTTATTCATGGTGACTCAACGTCCAAACCAATGAGGAAAAAGTCCAGTGTTGTGCTGCGTCCCAAACGTGGCAGGCAGGCTGGCACCAGCCAGGACTGTGGAGCAGATCCATCCACTGCCCTGTGCTCCACTGCACTGCCAAACTCTGCAGCAGCACAAGCCCCACAGATCAGACGTCTCACCATGTCGCAGCACAACCAGAACCTCCTCAAGTTCCTGAACGAGGATCGCAGCCGGCAGAAGTTCTGCGATGTGTCAGTGTCCGTGGGTGGGAAGATCTACAGGGCCCACAAGGTGGTGTTGGCCCATGGGAGCAGCTACTTCCATGCTGAACTGTCCAAGAACTCTACTACAACAGCACACCTGACTCTGGACCACGTGGAGGATTCTGTTTTCCAGCATCTGCTTGGCTTTTTGTACACAGCCAAGTGTGCTGTTGCGGAGACGGACCTCCCGGCTCTAACTGAAGCAGCTCGATTCTTGGACATGATGGATGTATTAAAACTGTTATGTGAAGAAGGGGATACCCCCCCTGTTGGCGTGAGGCAGGTGCAGGCTGAGAAAAGAGAGTCTGAAGTAGACATCCAAAGCCTTTTGGGTTTCACGTGCATTGTGTGCAGTCTCCAGTTCAGCAGTGACATCTCCCTGCGGGAACACGTAACAGAGAGCCACGTCGACATACAGCAAAAAGCCTCTACTCAAGAAGCGATGAAAACAGGTCAGAGGAGCGCATCCACACGGAGATCAGCCCGCAGGAGGAGAACACCCACAAAGTATAAGTGGGATGACGTAGAGTACTCCACTGACACTCCTGAGGATGAGAAACAAAAGTCTGCATCACCAAGGCAGCAAGGTGAAGCAGCAGAAGCAGGAGAGGAGCCCGTGGAGAAGGAGACGTCCACATTGGATGCAAACGAGACCATTAAAGAAGCTCGACAGGGTGACGTGATGGACGAGGAGGATGAGGAGGAAGAGCGAGGAGACATGAGTGCAATTGCTTCTCACAAGGAAAGCGCTGTGGTTGGTGGTGTGAGCAGGAGCAGATCCGCTGATGGAGAGGCGAATGCTCCAGCAGCAGGGACTTCCAAGCAGAGTCCGTCTTACCCTGAAGGTCTCGCTCCCATCGTCATGAAGAGCGGCACCAGGAGGATGCTACAGTGCCCCAAGTGCGACAAGATCTTTGACCGCGCAGGTGGGAGAAAGAATGAGATGTAGATCTTAATATCAATAGCTGGAGTATGGTGTTGCTATTTCACTTAGGTGGTTGTTTTCGATCTGATGATCCACAATTTTAACCTGTATCTCTCCTCCAATGCTCATTTGTTTTCATGACAAGTTGCAAGCAGATTAACCATCATTGCTATTTGCTGTTTACTTTCTTTTATTTCAAACTGTCAATATCAGGAAGAAATGTTGAAACATAATCATAAGAAAAGAAAAGTGATTTTTTTTTTTTGTCACATCAGACAGGGGAATACAAAAAAATTACAAAACACATCTAAAATCAATACAAAAACCTAATTTAAATGCAGTCAGAACTTAACTTTGTTTCAGGAAACACTACGTAAAATTCTATGTGGAAATGATATATTGCTGATACTAATATTTCTGTAATGAAGTAGTATTACACGAATTTGTGGTCACTTTTTATTTTTATGAATATTTGAAGTATGTCATTTTGCTTCTGCTTAAGTAGAATTTTCACCTGGTAATTTGCTTTTCTGAAATGTGAAAACAGAAGAGACAAGACTCAAATATCAATATTTCTCTTTATTTAAGTCTCTTTCCTTTCGTGGAGTTTAATACTATGAAAAGAAGCACACATTTATTCATCATTAGTGGTCATGCAACTTTCTCAACTGTGATCTCTGATCCAGTGTTTTACCTCGCAAACCTCTTCGACCTTGTTCAGGGAAATATGAGAGTCACACGCGGGTGCACACGGGAGAGAAGCCGTTCCAGTGCGACATCTGTCTGCAGCGCTACTCCACCAAGTCCAACCTGACCGTGCACAAGAAGAAGCACGACAGCGATGCTCCCTTCCAGCTGAAGGAGCACCAGTGTCCATTCTGCGACAAACTCCACGCCAGTAAGAAAACCCTGGCCAAGCATGTCAGGAGGTGAGAGATCCTGTAATGAACTCCCGAGTTGCTTCACACAGTCAGTTTGTCACTGAAGTGACGTAAAATGAGAAGAGCATTAGTTGCTGAGGTCCTCAGTTAAACTCTGTTCGACAGGTTTCATCCGGATCACCTCCAAGAGTTTCTTACCAAGAAGAAACGGAAGAGTGAAGGCTGGAAATGTGCTGTAAGCATTTTGTTCAGGATTTACGTGATATAAATGCTAATATAGTTATTTGCGATACAGCTTTATGGATGTACCCAGATTCACTGGAGGTTTCATAACAAATAAGTTCAAGTACTCGCAACTAGTAAGAGCATTTGTGTTTGCCGCATCGTTTCTTTGTTCTAAGTGGGTCTTCTTCAGCTTTTGCTGCTTGCTTGTAGTGCTTTTAGTGAGATGCCTACAGTTAAGCCCCAGAAGCCTCAGAAAGTACTGTATACGTTTTCACTTTTGAACTTTTCTCCACCAGATTTGCTTGAAGACCTTCACTCGCAGGCCTCACCTGCAGGAACACATGATCCTGCACACCCAGGCCCGGCCTTTCAAATGCTCCTTCTGTGATGAGTACTTCAGGTCTCGCTTTGCAAGGCTCAAGCATCAGGAGAAGTACCACCTGGGTGAGCAAAGAAAAAACATTTTCTCTTCCAGTTAAAGGCTTAAATCGAACTGAAGCATATCTATATTTTTTGATTTATAAATCATATTGAAAATTCAGCCTCTGCTTCATCCACAGGTCCATTTCCCTGTGAGATCTGCGGTCGTCAGTTTAATGACACTGGCAATAGAAAGAGACACATTGAGTGCACGCATGGAGGCAAAAGAAAATGGACCTGCTTCATTTGTGGGAAGTCAGTGAGGGAGAGGTGCTTTTTTTTTTTTTTTCTGTGACCATACTCACATGTTGTGTTTATCCTGTGTTAATGCTAAAGCATAACAAGAAAATCTTTGGGATTCTGAGTCACGCCGAGCACATTTACGCTTTCTCCTGGTTAGAACAACACTGAGAGAGCACCTGAGGATCCACAGTGGAGAGAAGCCGTATCTCTGCAGTATCTGTGGTCAGAGTTTCCGCCATGGAAGCTCCTACAGGTGAGTCCAGTGAGACGATCGGTTCTAACTCTCAAATCGGCCGTCTCACCGATGCATTTCCCGGACAGGCTTCACCTCCGAGTTCACCACGATGACAAGCGCTACGAGTGCGGCGAGTGTGGAAAAACCTTCATACGCCACGATCACCTGACCAAACATCAGAAAATACACTCCGGTGAGCACGAGCAAAACCGGGAATTCTCAGTTTTTGACCACGTTGAATAAGTGATTATCTGAAATGAATCTGCGTTTCTAACAGGTGAGAAAGCACATCAGTGTGAAGAATGTGGCAAATGCTTCAGGCGCCACGATCACCTGACAGTCCACTACAAAAGTGTTCATCTTGGAGAGAAAGTCTGGCAGAAGTACGTTTAAAAAAAACCAAGAAAAAACACGAGTTTCTCTTTTTTGTTTTCTTCTTTTTCTTTCAGTGTTGTATTTTTCTTGTCTCTGTTAACCAGGATTGTTTATTTCATTCAGGTATAAAACTGCTATACACCAGTGCGAGGTTTGCAAGAAAGAATTTAAAGGAAAGTCCAGCCTAGAAATGCATTTTAGGACTCACTCAGGTAAGAAAAGAAACAAATTCACATTGTGAACTTTTCCCTCTTGTGCACTAAAACCTGTGTTTGAGCACACACGGCTTCAAAATGACAAAATCGCTTCTTTATCAGGTTCAGTCCAGTTTTACCTAGTTAATACTTTGCATTAAAATGTAGGTCATCTGCTTGTTGACGCTTGTTTGCTGATCTGTTTGGATCGATGATGGCTGCAATATATTACAGTGTCCTGTGCAGTGGTACATCAAAACTGTGAACTCATCGTCTTTAAGCATTCTATAAAACAGGGACAGGGGGAAAGAAAGGACTAAATCTACTTTTCCAACAGGCGAGAAGCCCCACAGATGTCCCGAGTGCCATCAAACGTTTCGTATTAAGAAGACCTTGACCAAGCACATGGTGATTCACTCAGACGCTCGACCTTTCAACTGTCTCCACTGCAGCGCCACATTCAAAAGAAAAGACAAGCTCAAGTATCACGTCGACCACGTGCACAGTGCCCGCTTTGTTGAGCAGCCCCTCGCCACGCTCAGCGAGGGCAAAATGGACTCCGTTTCCTTTGAGGAGACCTCTAAGTCATACCAAAGTGAACCCAAATCTCCCAACGTCTGCGTGCCTGTGACTTTAGTACCCGTCCAGATGGCCGAGGGACCGGAGGCTGACCTGAACGCGCACAGGACCTCGTCTCTGTCCTCCCAGACGCACAGCGTGGTCAGCCTGCAGGCCGACGGGCCGCAGCAGAACCCTGGTTACCAGGCTGCTACAGACCTGGCCTTTCTAGACAAGTACACCCTCACCCCTCAGCCGGCCAACATCGCCCACCCTGTGAGGTCCGATCCAATGCTGGACCCTCCAGAGCAGTCCTACCTGGGCACTCTGCTGGGTCTGGATTCTGCTTCCTCCGTGCAGAACATCCCCAACTCGGATCTCCCTCACTGACATTAATCCTCCCAAAAAGACTTTTAACGCACTGAAAAATCAACTGGAAGACTTGCAGCTCCAGCTTCAAACACAACTTAAAGCCCACTGTAAAGTAAATCCATCATAAGTAGTTAAACAACTTGGCCATGTGATGGTGTTAGTGGGTAGCACTGTCTCTCTGTGTGATGGACTCCTAACCTGTTGATGGTGTATCTGCTCTTCCCCCAATATCTCCTAGCTTTAACTCCAGCTGCACGCAATCCTGAGTTGTACAATGCATCTGGAAAGCATTCATATCGCTTCACTTTTTCAACATTGTGTTACACCCTTCTTCTTAAATGGAATAAATAAATTTTTTCCTCAATCATCCTTTCAAAATATCTCATAATGATAATGTTTAAAACGTTTTTTGGGGGAAAATGTTTCTACATTTGTTGCCCGGCTCACTCCAAACATGACGCCTGGAATTCACACCAGATAGTTCAATGTTCCTCTCATTCTGTCCCTGTGTGTTTGCCCTGTGATGAGCTGGCGACCCATCCAGGTGGTGTCTCACCCTCAAACACCGGGAACTGCTTGGCCTCCGGCGACGTGCGACCCTGCACAGGATCAATCTATATAGAAGGTGGATAGAAGGAGATTCACTGTAACTGGTCACAGCTGCTTCAAATGCAAAAAAAAGCATCGCTTCCTATGCTCAGTAGAGGATTTTTAATTTGATCTTAATCTACACTCATTTCTTGTCTATTATTTTTTTGTGTTTGTTTTCAGAAGTGTTTTTTTTTAATGTTTAGAGGCACAAATCTTTCTAAGAAAGTCTCCATACTTCACTTGTTGCTTTATGTTCATGTTGATGACTTTCAGGTTCTGTCCCTGTATTTGCCTGTAATCTGCTGGGATTAGCTCCAGTTCTCCAAGACCCTGAGTTGGATAGATTTATATTGAAAATGAAGGGATGGATGACAGAGAATCTTCACAGATGTTATGTAGGTTGATTTTTCAGATGCAATTCCAACTTTATTCAGGTTTCTTATTGGATTTTTTTTAAAGCTTTGAATACAGAAACATTTCCATCAGAAGTTGGATACATACTGTATCTACAGATCAGAATGAAATGTTAATACAGAGTGTATCGATGTAGTCTTGAAAGTTTGGTTTCCTTTATAAATTAATCAGGCCATCCCAAATCAGCAGTCTCTTCAATCAGCAGTAATTCTGAATACAAGAGGGGCAAAAACAAAAATGTGATAAATGCTGGTCCAATCAAGACTCTTCCAAGTGAAGCATAAGTGTGTAAGAGTTGTTTTAAAATGAGGTCTTACCCAACGGAGATTGTACTCGGAACAACCTGTACAAATCACAGAGAAGCACAGCAATGAATATTATTTCTCATGATTTAAAGGCAAATATGTACACTGGATGTAAATCAACATTACTTAAAATGTACAGTATGTAATATTATTATCAAACAGTTAAAAACAGCCATCTCACCCTAAAAATAATCATTTTGGCAAAGAAAGCTACAAAACTAATACAATAACAAGCTTGTTGCAGCCTGATCAGCCTTGTAATACCACTTTATACCACAAGATGGTGCAGTGAGTCTACCTTTAGTAGAGTAGCTGCAGTTTTTCATATGAGCAAAAGGAGCTGCACCAATCAACATAAGCTACTACATTTGGGGGGAAAGTGCTTTTAGATTTTAACATGTAAAGCAAATTATATCTGCACTCGACCACATCGTGATCGAGCTTCAACACAAATGAATGTTTAAAATCTAAATCATACTCACATTTTGTTGCTTTTATGGTTCCATCAATGCAAAGGATATCAGTATATTTAGCCCACTCATAGGGTGACGTCTGACACTCCAGTCTCTTCGTCTTATTGTCTTCTATATATATTTGCCCAACATTCTTTAAGTAGTTATATTGCTCAGTGTTCACAGTGCAGTAGGAAGCTGCACATAAAGAAGAACACACAAAAAAAGTCACATCTTCCTCTTAAAGTCTGTTACTTTGAACGTTATTAGTGGTGACTTATTCATACCTTTGCAGGCTGCTTCTTGTGACCACGAACCATCACTGTAGCACCTCACTGTGTCTGAACCCACTTGCGTGTAATAAGCTGCACACTTGTATGTAAAATACGAGAGCTCGGTTTCCACAATAACACCATTTTCAATAATAGGAACTCGTCCACACCTGTCAACTGAATGGAGGAAAGAAAAAAAAGCCACCAGTGAATGAATAATTATCATTTTAGCCCAAATGATAGTTTCACTAGCGTTACAACCTATTCTGCTTCACAATTCAATTTGATTCATAAGTAAACTGACCGAGCCACTCAAATTGGTTGAGATAATATCAGATACAAAAGAAGAAGAAAATCTACTTATTTACTTGTTGTGAAGGAATGTTCAGTCTCTGGCTCGTTGGTACCAGAGTCAGTACGAGATCCTGTGAGATCCAAACAGGACACAACAGTTAGAGATGCAAGCATCTTATTTGTGTCAAGATAAAAGAAACCAAGCTACCAAAATGCAAAACCTTTTGGAATTATTATTATTATTTTTTTTTTTGTATACAAGGAGGGAGAGTCTGTCACATGAAGCGCAGAGAATGAAACACAAATAACGATCCAAGGCGAACAATACAAATCAGTCCCTGTTGATGAGGGGTGCAGCAGTGAAGGAGACAACACTCCTCAGGAGGAATGTGAAGATGTGAAGAGGCAGATACATAAAGCAGCGTCAACAGTAACTAAGATTAATGTACAAGAAAGTTACAAATGATGAATATCAGAATACCTTTCCCAATCACAAGAGTTATTGTGTAAAAAGGTTATTCTTATTGTTTTCATGAAGAATTTTCATTTCCTTCCCAAAAAATGTAAAAATAGAATAAAATTCACATTTATTGATATTTAAAAGCTTAAATTTTTACTCCACTACAATAAAAAAATTGAGAAATGGACGTCCTCCCAAAAGCTGACTGCAGTTTAACACAGCTATGATGGCATCTTAGAGGTAATTAAAGCTTTTTTTTTTTCTTTTTTTTTCTAAATTGATGATGGATAGTACGTCTTCATTTCACCAATTAGCTTTAAAGATATATCAACTGTTTGGGCTCTAGAAGGAAACTCAAAGATCAATCAGTGTTTGTTTTTAAAGTCATTTATAGCGAACAAATGCACCTTAATATCTAACTATTGCACCTTATTCCAATCTGTTTACATAACTTGCACTTAATCTTTTCAAATTGTCAGTAGAAATTTGCATTCTTATCATTTTAGCTGTTGCATATTGTCAAATGTTGGTTTTGTAAATATGATGATGTGATGTGTGCCGCAGACCTCTTGGCCAGGTCACCCTTGGAAAAAAGATCTTGATCTCAATGAATAGATGTAAATTTAAGTTCATGTAAGTTTAATTTAATTTAATTAATTGGAGAAAACCCACTCCCATACAGGTAGAATATGCAAACTCCTCACAGAAAGGCACAGACTTGAACTAGCAACCTTCTATCTATGACGTGAGGATGTAAACTGAACCGCTGTGTGGCTCCATATGTAAGTTGTAAGATATTTATTTATCCATTTAATGTATTCAGAATATTTCTACCTTATTTAAAAGTAAGCTATGACCAAAGTGTGGAAACATCTGGAATAAAAAGTACACGTTCTGTCATTGTTCCAGACACACAGTACATTACATCTTTGTTTTCATGACAAAGTCCGTTCATCAGGAATATTTATCCACTCACTGGTGCATGTTGGGACTTTCGTCCAGTTTCCAGCTTCACAACTGATGGTTTTTTGAGTGTGCCCCGTGTCTGTTCTGTATCCGTCTTTACACTGGTATTGTAGTTGTGAGTTTGCTTCAAACACAACCTGGTGCTCTTCATTGATGATGACTGCATGAGGGACTTTGGGGGGCTCGCCACAGGCGTCCTCACTTTCTATGAGTGAGAAGAGAAATCCAAAATCGTGGACAGAATCATGTGAGGAGTTCACTGGACAAACAGATGTGACTGTCTTACCCTCACAGACCGGCAGCAGAGTCCAGCTTCCATCCACACACATCACTGAGGTGACTGGGCCTTTGTGTTTGTATCCTTTGTTACATGTTATCATGAGTTTAATTCCCTGCGCATACCAGTCTTCAGAGTTTTTAACATATCCTGCATTGGGGATGGTCGGTGGGAGGCAGGCATACTCATCTGATGAGGAAGAGAAACAGTCTCAGAGTTATCGCATCACATATAATATTAATGCTATTTTATAGTATGCATATAGCATCCCGTTCTGTGTAGGCATGTTTATTGATGAGAGAATGTGTGTGTTTCTAACATTAAATATATTGGTTTTTTGTTTGTTTTTCAAATCAGTATACTGTAGTGTGTGTGGTCTTAGGGTCCATTTGATGTTCCATCCATCCATCCATCCATCCATCCATCCATCCATCCATCCATCCATTCAGCTTCCTCTAACCTGAACCTGATACATACATCTCATATTCAAGTTTAAATATTTAAATTCAATTTACTATGAAGAACAAAGAACTCAATTGTTAATGAAGAAAAGAAAACACTATTGTTTGTATTTGTTTCTTTGATGATTTGGAATAAAACTTTTAACTCATCCCCCTAACCCCAATTTCTCCAACTAAAAATAGAGAGCAACTTGAGCCACATAACCACAATTTCCATTCTAAACTTATTTTCAAAAGACTTTCACTTTTCAGATGAAACAGAAAGATTGAATTGTTATTGGTATAAATAGGTACATTTTCAAATTATATCGTGTTTAAATGTTCTGTTTTCCTGTACTGTCTTCTGCTCTGATGCTCCAAACTACAGGTTTGGTGTTCAAATGTGCTGGTTGCCTGCAAAATAGCATTCTGATGTTAATTTATTTCTATTTATTTCTATTTATTTCAATTAATTCATCTAATTTCAGGCGTTATCTGAGATTTTTAATTATCAGTTTTGCAGTATTTCTCTGCATTTTCAATTCAGACTAAGGAAACCCTGCTGGAAGCACTTACCTATGCATTTAGCTTCATGGGACCATTTTCCATCCTGACATGTGATTTTTGCCCACCAGCCTTCCACTGCTGGTTTGTATCCATTATCACAGGCATACAATAGGTCAGAGCCATGACGAAAAGCAGAATTATAAGGGAAGACATAACCATGATCTAAGCTTGGAGGGTGACAAAACCGCTCTGATGGCTGAGCTGAAACAATAGGAAAAAATAAAAACAAACCAGTTCTCACACTTGATCCATATGTAACAGGTTTAAACATTTCTCTGTCCGCAGTTCTCACCATGTAGGTCTCCAACAAGCCAAACCAGCAGAACAAAGCTCAGGCTCCTCATGCACATCGTGTCCGAAATGAAGTCAACGAATAAGCAGAGTGATAAATCCTCTTCAGAACCCATAGAACTCAAGTTAAGAAATAGTAAACATTACACGTACTGGATGTGTTCATTGGTCACGAACCAACACACGATGGGCAAACAAACATAATCTGCTTTCGTCAACAACCGCACATTTTTTTTTTGTGAAATCTGTGTTTTATTCGTTTTCAATCTGATCAGCATGATGTACCATGATATAAAAAAATAAAAGTGTCATTTTGATTTCACATATATTTGTGTGTGGGTTTTTTTTTAAAGGTTGTTCTCTAATTTCCCAGAAAGAACTTTCAACAAAGTTTGTTGCCTGTCCTGATTTCATTGATTTCTCAGAGAGCTGAGACCAGAGGTCAACATTATGAAATACCAAACATCTGTCATAGGAGCGGGAAATAAAACCCAACTCTGTCTCAAAAAGTTCAAAACCAAACCAGGTGCTGGCCGGTGTTCATTATTGAGTCATTCTGGGGTTTTTATGTGGTAGTCATATGGGTTTTGCTTTGAGTAACAGCTGGAGTTATTCAACACTCTCTAATGGATTCTCTCTCTCTATATCCTTTTTTCATTTATTGAACAAGCCAGGTGAATGCATGACTTTAGTGACTCATTATATATTAACA
>OMNM01031054.1:0-12692 GCA_900302745.1 Parablennius parvicornis
CCTTTTAGTCATGCCAGCCTTCTATAAAAATGATCTAAATTCATCTCTTCATCAAAGTTCTTAGTTATGTACAGAGGCAAGATAGGGAGACAGCCTGGCAAAATCAGAAGGAAATAACCACATGTGATCTTTTTTCTAAGGGTCAAATAAATTAAATCTGACAGAAAAAATATCGAGGGAGAATTTAAAAGAGATAAAAAAGAGCTGTGGGCGTGAGATGAGAGAGAGACTATGGTAGTGTGAGACGCAGAGAGAGAGAGAGAGAGAGAGAGAGGGAGGAAGCGAGAAACATGGAGAAAGCTGCAGGATGGTCTGTGTGCCTTTAAACTGAAGTCTCAATCTCACGTAGTTTTGTTCCTTAAAAGGAAATCAGAGGGCTTAGCTGAGGCATTGCCTTGAAAGTCATGAATAAACATTGGATTGCCTTTCTCTGCATACATCATACATCACAAGATGACACTACCTAATGGAGGAGGATTCCTCGCCCTCCGACACATGAAAAGGCAGCAAAATTACCCACCAAACCATGCAGCCGCATGGTTCTAAAATGGACCGCTGAGGGAGAGAAAGGAGGGGCAAATGGGGAGAATAGGAGGAGTACTGAGAAAAGAATCTCTTAGCAAAGTGGATCCCTGTGATAGCCACATTCACCGTGCGTGCATCAACCGACGTTGAGTGCTGGTAAAAAAAAAAAAAATCACAATCATCATTTACAATTACAGTAACAGATTTGCATTTTCATGCATTTGTCCAAAGGTGATTTTATTTTTTTTCATTCTTGCACTATATTGCCATAAATGACACCTCTCATAGTTTTTACAGTTGTTGATTCTAATAGCACATTAAATATAGTCCCCATTAAAGACCAGTCATTTAGCAAAGTGAATAGGTTATTATTCTCGACTATATAGAAAATATATGGCATTTATCAGTACGTCTAAGTGCAAAGAGTGAATTCATTATGAGAGGCATCAGACTGACATTGAGAGCCATGTGACTGCTCTTAATAGTGGGCCATCTTTGTGTCATTTACAATAACTGAACAAGTCCTGCATCAGGTGAAAAGGGTGTGAAGCAAAGAAATGCATTTTGAGGAATGACAGAAATTATTAATAAAATATTACAAAGTCACCATATCTAAATGAGAGATTTTATAAAATCTAATTGGAAATGTTATCTATTTTTAAAAGTAATTTCAAATACATTGCAACTCTAAAAGTAGTTAATAACTAAATTCCACAAAACAAAAGACAAAAAACATCATTATTTGAAAAGACTGTTTTTCTGTGGATAACTAAAGGACTGTCAAGGAATTGTCTGATAAAAAAAAAAAAAAAAAATCCAGTTGGAAAACACTTGTGGTAATGTGTCCATGAATAATTTGTGGTCAGGGTATGAAGAACAGACTATCATTCTGAACTCATGCATGTCCTCCATTTCCTATCTGCAAGCGTGGGTGCATCAACTGCAGAAAGCCTAAGGCAACTACAGGCAGGACATTCCCACAGAGGATCACTTGGAAAATATCCATCAGAGGGAGATCCTAATTAGTGTGAGGCCAGTATGTATGTGTGTATCTGCATGTTGGTGCATGCTGGGGGAGAGGGATGAACACCTAGCCAGGCGTGAGAGCAGTGTTGCGCAGCCGAGTGCAGTAATTTCTTTGATCATTTTTAATGGCCATTCTTTCATGTGAGGCTGCCGCTCACACACAGCTCCCTGCAGGTGTCATCTCATTCCTTCAGTTGTGGGATTAGTATGCGGCAGGCAATAAAAAGCCAAGCCATTACACTGTGCAGCACACATACATAATCTCAACACAGTGGGATCATTACCTTTTCAAAGGATGATATCAGCTCACAGTCTACAGAGAGACACAAGGAAAACGTAGAAGCTGAGCAGAAGAGGAAAAGGAAGCAAAAGGAGACATAAATAAAGAGACAGCAAACCACAGTTGTAGTGCAGGATAGAGGGGTTGGAGAAAGCTCCATCAATCAGCATTGCAAATAATGGCAGACGGGCAGGCAGGCAATGGTTGATGGTTCAGTTTCCTCTGAAGGCCAGCTTGATATAGACACAAGGGTAGCTGTTGTATTCTGAAATGAAGTAAAAACACTCTCACCTCTACTATTCTACACTCCTTAGATAAATAATTTATCTATTTCCTTCTTCTTTAACTTGCAATGCAGTTCTCATCTTATTCTATTTTATCTTCCTAAATCTCACATATTCTGACATTGTGGCAAAAAAGAAGAGACAGATTCCACGCCAAACCAAAACTAAATCTGAATGTTACGATTCTTCAACAGTCTATCACGGTGAATGTAAAATCCAGCCAGCTACATGCTTCAAGTCAGCAAGGTGGGCACTAGAGTGCCACTCTGGTTGTGGCAAAACCTCTGACAGACCAACTCTACAACCACACACACATTGTACTTTGCACATAGAACAACTCGCTAAACAGCTCTCGACAAGGTGAAAGAGTCCCCCTGTTGCGCCTTCCACAAAATCCTCCACAAGTGTACATTGAGCAGACAGGTAAAAGGTCTGTAACATCAGAAAAAAAAAAGCAATTTTCACAAAATGTGAATCTGTATAAACCAGCATATTGTTTCATTATTAATAGTTCTCAGGAGGATCTGCTCGCTGAGAAAGACAGTCGGCTTATATCATCCACTCTTGTACTGCTTCTCCCATGGTGGTCTAAACCCTGTGCAATTCATGCACAGATTTTATCTATTTATTCAACTTCTGTAATCTACTCTCCCTCAAGCCAGAAGCTTTTCATCCAAAGAAAAGGTGCTCGTTATGCTTTGTACGGAATACCGGTGTGCATATGGATGGAGTATGAGGATTGACTGATCGTTGTTTCAAAAGCACATTACATCCTGTAAATGAAAGAGCACACCTGCAACACCAGTACATTATAAGGACAAGCTTTAAAGGGACAACATCAAGTCAAATATTACTGTTGATGCTGTCAATAACATTTAATTTACTTGAAGAGAAGAACTGGGTGGAGGCTATGAAAATCTTGTCTTTTTACATTGTTAAATACATTCATTTCCAAATTAATCTTAAAACTATAGGAATTTGAAGTAAGGAAATGAAACTATAAAAAAAATAATTCAATACACAAATTGTTTAGTAGATCCTACAGAAATGTGTTCCTCTATTTTCCATATAGTCAGCCTTCATACAGAAATATCACCCAACAAAACATTGTAATCAGTAGAGTTTATTCAAATCCAAAACAAGTGAAGAACACAATTATGCTTTGAATTAACTATCTATTGTAATTTGTGCAACAGTAGTTATATTTATTTTCAGGTGAAATCACACTTTATAACAGCAATCAAAGAGAGCATCTGGGTGTCAACCTGAGGATCTCGGTCCAGTTTAGAGGCATTCAGCTATAAAAGGACTTTCTTTATTCATTATTTTTTCATTTTGAGGGAAATATTGTTGAAGAGTGATAATTTCTGCTTAGTTTATTTGCAAGCTGAAATCTATTATCTATTGTTCCTATTTTCAGCAAACTCCTGGGTCGGTGTGTAGATCACCATTCACAACAAGTCCATATAAACTACCAAAAGTAAAATGCTGTGGACGCTCAAAGTTCTAAATCATTCAAGACACTTTGCTCTCAAAATGCAGAAAATCCATGCATTTAATTTTAAAATGCATAAAATAAAATGTGTTCCAGGGGGTATCATGCCCCCAGAGCCCCCAAAAGATCTTCAGCAAGTTACACACCCTCATAGTTTCCCGAGTTCACAGCAAGTAGAGTGTGTTAAAGTGAACCCCCCCCCCCAAAAAAAAACAAAAACAGTTGTCAAATAATTTTTTTCTCTCTAATGCTTCAACTGTATGAGGAAGTCACTTTTTAGTAAAATTGCTCATTCAGGCATGCAACTACAAAAACCCAAAGTTAAGTATTTTCCACCTTTTGTATGTGATCATATTCTGAACGTCACAAAAAGTTGAGCAAAAGCAATATTTTAATCAGTGTTGATCAGTATTTTCAAATGAGAGAACTAAATATATGATTAATTTTCCTTTGTGCCATTAGAGGAAATTAGAAATGTGGTGATTACAAGTGCATGTGCATCTTTAGCAACCAATTACAAAAGATGATTTTGTAATGAGCGAATTGTTGTGTGTAATGACAATATGTGCAAAAGGTCTGGCTATCTGTCGTCTGTGTGTTTGAGCAGTGTATAAAAACAGAAAAGAACATGATGACCCGACCACTGTAATGTGTGTGTCACACTTATTACTTCACAGGAGAAACTCTTAATTTGAAAAAAGTAATTATAGCATCGCATCTTTAATAAAACATTCTATTGAATACCATCTCTGTTTGTCTGCCTGAAACAGACTGAGATGAATGACCAAGGGAAGACCGCCATCACACAGTTTCCAAGAGGACAAGAAAGATGATCTTAAACTCAATTAGTTTTCATGTATATTCTACCAAAACTATGACTATTTTTGACAAGTTGTATGTTGTTAAGCAGTCACTGCTAAATCAACTGACCTTCAAGTTCATGAGATGCTATACCTTCTTGTTAGATTGAATGACACTGCAGAGGCAAACAAAGCAACACTGAAAAGGAACATCTTATACAACAGCCTCAAGAAACCACAAAAGGTGAAGAATAATTTCATTTAACAAGAAGAATCCTTCCCACAGCTCTCTCGTCTTTAGTCTTTGGCAACTCTAACTCAACAAAGTAATTAATTGACTCCAGGGATATACAGAACAAAAAGCTTCAGTTTCGCACTGAGTCAAAGCTAAGCCCAGCTATATGTTAGTAAGCCCATTAATTACCAAGAATCCTATAATATCAATTATATTCAGTAAACAAGGATATCTGGATCAAAGGCTTGCCCTCCACTCAATCCAGGCATTAAAACACTCCACAGATGGATTTAGCAGCTAATTGCAGTAAAATGGAATCTGTAAGAATAAATTGTGAATTTCAATACAGTGTTTAGTTGTGTTTGTAATAAAACAGGGACACTGTGAGACACTGGGATTTTGTGCTGATAATAGCTTATATCTTTACGAACAGGCTGTTCAAGTTAACTGGACAATAGTAACTGCTTTATTTTCACAGTTTTTTTTAATTCCTACATACGTGAAATCTTTTGTGGTAAACAAACAACGTCAATGGTTAAAACATATTTCTTTGGTTTTCACTTTGTTTCAGACAATCCAAGATATCCTTCAGCTCTTCACCACTGGCCTATATTTCTAAATGAAAGTGAATTATTTCAAGTAAAAACATCTCCAAGAAATGTCTGACAGGCCTTCTGATTCCCAGGGTGAATAAAGGAAGACTCCCACTGGTCCGATAAAAGGCCTGGGTTTCTGTAGCAAATGATGCCTTTCTCCAGACTTATGCCTACGCTCTGCTTTTAATTGGCCTCTTCTGTAGCTGCGAACCTTAATGACTTTGTTCCGGGTTTAAAAGCCTCAGAGTGTTCAGGCAAGGCAAGGGTCCTAACCTTCCCTTGGATGCTCTGTCTCTCTTGCATCAACCCAGCCTTTCATATACACTACTCACAAAAAGAGAGGGCTATTTGGCTTTCTGGTGAAATTTATGGTAAATGTAAAGAGTCCTTGTTCCAGTGATATCATGAAACTAGGGCATTTAAGTAGAAACACGCAATGTAGATTCCCTCATCTCAAACAATTTATTGAAACAAAAGCTGCAAAAAAGGGTTGGGTTTACCAAACAAAAATGTCGATGTCTCATAAACTTGTTAAATGTCTTTGAGCATCCATTACATCTTAACAATGACATGTCATGCTGTTTGTTCACAAGTCGACCGATTGTCTGCTGAGGCATGGCATTCCACTCTGCTTGAACAGTGGCCCTCAGGTCTGTGAGTTTCTAGGCTACAGAGTTACAAGCCTCTGTGACTCAGCTGCTCCCAGGGGTTTTCTACGGGATTCAGGTCTGGAGAAAGTGCAGGCAGTTCAGTCTGAAGAACCCCATTCTGCAGCAGCCATTCACCAATAATGCTGCCTCTATGAGTGGGAGCATTGTCACCCATTCAGATAGAGTTAAGCCAGTGTTTATTCATGGAGGGTCACTATGATTGGATTAATGATGTTCTTCAGGTAGTCTGGGCTTGTCAGTGTACCATTCACAAAGTGTAGGGCAATTCTGTATTGACTAGACACATCTTCTCACACTGTAACAAACACCTCCACCACCAAAAGACTCATCTGGTGACAACAGTGGCTGATGCATAGCGCTCTCCTTGACATCTCCAGTATTGCTGGCAGCCATCACTTCACTTCTGCTCAATATGAATTGAATTTCATCAGAGAACAGCACTGCAGCCCACTGGTCCCTCGTCCAGCGTAAATGCTCCCTGGTCCATGCAAAATGATGTGCCTGAAGTTGAGTGACACTCTCAGCTCAGTGGCCACTTCCATCAGAGAACATCCTGTTTGAAGCCTTTAATGGCGCGATACTGTTAATCAATAGTTTGGTGTTGACTTGTCTCATATTGTCAAAATGTGTGAATGTGAAATGCGTGATAAGAACTACTGTTTAAAAAATTTAACTCGGAAAGGTATTCATCGATTCATGGATCAAAGACCAGTTGTGAATATTTTCACTTTCAGAATATGGAATGAAAATAAACAATTGTTTTAATTTTTTAATTTATTTGCATGCCCCACTGATTTTCAAGCGTGGTCAAATCTCGAGGCAAAAAACAGCTAAATTAGGTAAAATAGCCAAGTCAGCCATCGCTTTGAGGAAAAAAAAAAGGGACGTAAAGAAGACAGGGAAAAAAGGGAAAAAGAAGAAAAGAAGAAAAAGGAGAGAAAAAAGAAAAGAAAAAAAAATAAAGAAAAAAAGGAAAAGGAAGGGAAGGGAAGGGAAACGAAAATGAAAAAAACATGATGAAAATATAATAAAATTGTTAGTATAGCTTAAGTCGTCAAGGGTCTTGCTCAGTGGTCCACTGTAGGATGTGAACCTGCAAACTTCCAATTCCAACTCTGCTTCTCTAACCTCGAGGTTCACCATTGCCCCTGGATGTAATGTCATTCTGTTACCCATTTCAAGTAAAAGAATAAATCAAAGTAGATGAAAGATGGTTCATGAGAAATAATGGCAAGCTTTTACAGGTTCCACTTAAAAGGCCTACCTTTAATATAAGAAGAAGTTTAAATCTTAGAGCTTGAGAGGAACAATAAAAACACACTACAAATGCTTGAATATTTGGTTTGATGTGCATTCGTGATTCACACTAAGTGAGGCCATTTCTTCAGGATGACTGTCAATCCTCAGTAACACCCACCACCCAGCTCACCTGCTGGCCAGTGTTGAATGATAGACTAATCGATGGGCAGCCTAATCAGCCAGCTTAGCTCTAATACCCAAGACAGGTCCACATCATTATCATATCAGCCTCCACACGTTTCGAGGTGACATAGAAGGCAAGAGATTAAAGGCTATTGTGCAAGAGGTAGGACCATTTTTGAGGCAGTGACAAACCAAAAGAGACCTGAAGGGGCTGACAGCAGTGAGAAGGAGCTTAATGTAACTACAAGTGATGACCAGAAACAAAGACCTCCACAAAAAGTTTCATTAAATTGCGGTGGTCACTTACTTTTTGCCAAGAACATCATGCAGAGGTTTGATCAATTGCATTTCTGATCAATAAACACTAAACCCTTTACTTAGTGTTTAACAGTAAACCGGTTGCATAACTTAACCATCTAAGTATATGTTTAGTCTAGCTCACAGAACTGTAAAGATAAATGACCAATAAAATACTTTACACAAACTGCTCACTGGCAGTAAATGACCCAGAGCAAAAAAAACGGATTGTAACGCTTTGCTGAAAGCTTGGGGGCAAACAATTTAGACTGCAACAAGATTACAATGATCATTTCATTCACACATAATGCAATTTGGTGCTGATTACAATTAGCAAGTGCTTGTCTGCACATTCAGTTTTATTTAAGCCCCTAAATGACAAGAGAACAAAAACTGTTGGATAATATACTGTATACTGCTGCATAATACTAAGTGAATATGTGATATGTGATAATCTTTTCAAGCAATGAAATAATATATTTTGAGATCAATAGAAATGTCTTTGTGATCGGGGATTTGTTTTCCATGTTTCCAAATACCAATGCTCCTTTTCTCGCTCTTAATTCACATCAACCATGTGCAAACATGATTCACACTTCAGTTAGTCTTTTGCGACATGATGATATTGTGACACTAATGTCTATCTGAAAGTCACCTCTGCAAAAAAAATGTGAAATACATTGACATGACAGTCTATTGAGATCTGTTTGCATAGTTAGGGATGCAAAAAGTCATAAATGTGACCTTCTCTTTATAATTACTATCATTGTTGTTGGAACTCTTTTAATATTGAAAAAAAAAAGCATTTTTCTAGAACAATTTGACAATTTTTTTTTCATTTAAAGATATACTTTGCAAAGAATGTCAAAACAAACATGTTTTAAATGTTAATCTTTAGCTGCTTCTGGCTTAAAATGTATAATATAACGGATTTACGGTAAAAAAAAAAAAAATGGTAAAAAAAAACATGTCAGGACAAGATTGTGCATTCAAATCCTCTCCCTCTGTGTTATAAAGTGACAATACGAGTTCATCACCGATATCTTCTTAGCCATAAACAAAGAAATGACCTTTTATTCAATTGAAAGTTTTGTTGAGTGTGGTTCAATTCACTAAAAATAACATTGTGCTTGAAAATCAGTGTCTCTCTATATCAGACAGGAGTGTAAGTCAGAGCAGCTACTCCCCATCATCATTAATGTTTAAGATGGCTAACAACTGTGCTGTCAACAGCTCCCAAGATAATCGACGTGTCAATCAATGGCGGACGAGGCCAGCTTTTAGAGGGTCCCTGAGGTGGCTGCTTAGAGCACGCTCAGTTTAACACAGCAGCAGTGGGAGAGTGTAAACAGAGAAGAATATAGACTCCAGGATTGACTGGCTGATCAATGGCATTGATCACTCAGCCCTCAGTACCTTCACTTCTTTGTATGGGCTGCTCATTTTCCTCTCTGTCATGCCACTATCAGACTTCAAACCCCAGATCACAAAAAGCTATTCAGCCACCATGAAGTGCAACCTGCACACTAGAGGGAGACAAAGAGGATGATTAACACTGTGCCTGTCTAATTGATCCTGGGTACTGAATATTAAATAGAGCATTATGCAAACATACACACAATCACACAGAGAAAGCATGCATACTAACGTGGATGACTCAGCTATTTGTTTGAGGTTTGTGCTTTAATTTTGCTTCACCCTTAAAGGTTGTCATCCAGCGAGCCAGCCATCCGTCTTTTATGTGATTAATCTGACTACTAATAATTGAAAACTGTTCCTTCATTTAATAAGAAAATTACATTTAAGGCTAATATGTTTGTTTTTGAAGGAGACTAAATGGATCAGCTCCTACTGCCCACTTGCCACTAAAATGGGCACCTGAACAAAAACCCTTGAACCCGTCAATGCTCAGTTTCTGTCAGGAAGTCTATCGTATGATATACTGTGGCGACCCCAGAGGGGAGAACAGCTGAAATACATTTTCTCTTTCATCATACATGAGTAGAGTCTAAAACCAAACTGAAAGCAGTGGTGTGCATATCTACTGTGTTTCTCTGCCAAGTGAATAAATGTGAGAATAAAAATTAGACAGACAGTAGGTCAATTGAAGATTGACATATTCCTGATAATTGATTGTTTGTTTCTGGAGGTTGTGGTGTTGATCTTGAAAATCTTTTTCTTTTTTTTTTATTCCCTCCTGCTCTGTTTCTCAGATACTGGATTTCTAATTAACTGAGTTGGAGACACTTATGTGGGTCATTAAAACCACATGTGAATTTCATAGAGACATTGTAATTGAGATGATTAGTGATGGAACAATGGCGGAGATTAAATAATAACATTTTTTAATTGGTAAATCTGTAGTTTTCCATGTCACGTCCGACACAAGATATGTTTTGCAAGTCTATGCTGTCTGAATCAAATGTTCATCACGGAGGGCTTGCATATAGAATCATCAAAATGATGGCTTTAATAACACATTGGGTTGAAAAAATTGTGATAGATGTTCCAGACTGACCTGTATTTGCGTTTCAAAGCATCTTTTAGCCGAGTAGAGGATAGAGACAAACCCGAACTGACAGTTGGCAAACCTCGCTTAAAAAACAAGGCAAACCTTTTGGTTTGAACCTGCCTTGATGTCGGGCCTGGTCCACCACATCAATCATTGTACAGGGTGATGTGTTCTGACAGCATTCCTTCTGAAGTGTGGACCCAACATAGCATGCAAGCACCCTCAAATACAGAGCTAATTTCCCAATTCTAATGTGGTAGTGGGAGTCCTCTTTGTGCCCAAGAGACAGAATAAAACACATGGAGCTTTCAAGGAGAAACAGCACAGCTAGTTTCAATTTTAAGGAGCCTTGCTGTCATGTGTGCAAGTACATGGCATTGAGCACAAAGTGACAACAGAAGCCCGTTATATGTTAGACCTTTTAAAAAGATATATTCCAGCTATGAACAATGTCACAAAAACAAAGCTTCTAGCTAAGATAAGAAGATATTAGTAAGTAAATAATTGTCAGAGAATGATCTTAATTCCAAGCCTATTTACCATCCAGTCAGCGAAAGGCGGGAAAGTGGAGTCCTGTATCTACACACCAATTCTACATTCATGATGAATTTTTATCCTTGCTCTTTTCTCAAAGCATCCATTTCAGATGAGATGAAAAAGTAATATTCAAGCAATAAAGCTTGATTTACATCCCCTTCACTGTACTCCCTCTTTCTTTTTTATTTGATCATTTAGCCAGGATCATATAACTGTATATCAGACACAAATGAAATCAGGTCTCATGCACATTAAGGCCATGTCTTTCTGCAGCTAACATCCCCTCCAACCCAACTACCCAGCTCCACAGCAAGCCAGGGGCAGAGTCCCATTCATTTTCAGGCCCATTTCCTCCTATGATTAGGCGATCAATCAATCCCAGCATTCAATCTCATCAGGCAGACGGGATTATCTGCCCATCTCCCCCTCTGCTTCTTTCAACTCACTCCTTCAAACACACACACACACACACACACACACACACACACGCACACAGCAGCACATTAACGTCAGATCAAGTATCACACAATACAAGCAGTCTACCACTTCCTCCGACCACAAACAGACAGCTTCTCATTCCAGCCGTCTCTTCATCGTCCACTGGACCTCTCCCAACTGGCTACGCACACAAACATACACAAATAAACACAAGAGCACACAGATATAATGTAATATAAGCTGCCGGCAATAACCTTCCTGAAAAAGCAAAGGTTTAGATCACTTTGTAGAAATTTACACTCCATCTTCTAAAGAAACAGTGATCTTCACATTCCTCTGGTCTGAATGAAACAGATTTTAGTAAATGGTTTTATTGAAACTGTTTGATTTTTCAATGCGCTACCTTCACTTTTCGAAGCTTTGTTTCCTTAAGAGCTAATGAACATGCTCAATTCTCTTCTGCTGATCGGAGGCACAAATCTGAAGCGATGTTTGCATTCAGGTGTAGTTGAAAGCAAGGATTCAATTCAACAAGGTGTAAGCTGTTCTTTCTGCCTCGTCACTGGAGCACTGTAGTGTTTCTTGGCACACAACTGCTTCTACCTGCACATCTGTAAATCTGTGTGACCCCATCCGTCCACCCACTCACCCAGCCATAAAACTGGGGGGGGGGGGCATTTTAAAGTTTTGAATAATTTTGAAAAATAACAACAGCATTGCATTACCATGAACTTATTTTAACAGACAACGACATCATGAGGACCATGAGGGACAAAGGGACTTTTCCAGCACCTCAATAATTAGGTTTACAGAAAAGCACTAACCCGGTGGAAGGATGTTGTAACTCTGCTTGAGGTCATCGTGAATGCAATGCCTCGCCCTAAAGCCAATGATGTGATATGCAGGCTTAGAAAGGCTAGGGATCTGCTCATCCCCATAATTTTAACGTTATTCTCTAGGGGAGATGATTATGATAAAACATCATATTGTGAAAGGCTGAGGAAAAAAAAAATGAATAAGTAATAAACTTGGAGGGACTAAGAGCACACACACTAGAAAATGAAATTACTTTTTATGCCATCACTAATATTTAATATTGCTAGTTTTTTTCAGATAAGCACTTGGTGAAATGGACATTTTCCTTACAGTTGAAAATATTTAATGAATTTTCCCTTAATGGCAAAAAGCTTTTTGATGTAGCCGTGCTAATTCGTACAACAACACTGATGAAACTGTCATGCTTTCAAGACACACTACCTTTTAGTAACCATGTGCTAGGTTAATTAAAGTTTCACATCTAAAAGGAAGCATATTTTCCATGTCCATGCCCTTATGTCAGCAGACGGTAAAAAAAAGTCACAATTGGGAATTTTAAGCCTTTGTAGTCACACTATCAAAAACAGAAACGATATTTTGAAAATTTTAGAAAAGTGTTCGACTGATTTTCAACACCACAATAGACAAAAACAATGTCGACATCAAAATTACCTTATTTTCCTGAATATAGGCCGCACTTGCAAAATTTAAAAAGAAAAAAAAAAGTACATATATAAGCTGCACTACACTGTAAACCG
>OMNM01031055.1:0-10292 GCA_900302745.1 Parablennius parvicornis
TCTCCCCCCTCTACCTTCTTCTTATCTTGTTGCAAAACATTTGATTCAAGTCACACACACACACACACACACGGGGGGGCTCAATGAAAAGCAGCCCTTGACACAGTCTCCAGAGACACTGCATTTAAATCCGTTTTTCTACAACGGGTGACATTGTCAGATTCTAGCTTTAATTAACCCGATAATAAGGCGAACAAGGCCAGCATTCAGTCGCGGTGCTGCCCTGTCTTGTTACCTTTCCCCCCCCTATAACTGGCTCTCTTTGTCAGCTCTTCAGAAGGAACAATAATAAGAAATAAACACTTTCCCTTCTCATTTGGACGCGGATTGCAGCAGCAAGGCGCATCGCCTTTATTGCGCTTATGTTTTGTTGATGTGGATCGATACGAGCCCAGCACAGGGCCTATAAGACTAATTGATTAACTTTCCATCCAAGGAGATAAATTCCGGGACAAATCAGTGGTGGAGGCTGACAGATGGAAACCAACACTTTGTTGTGTCTATGTCCAATTTTATTTATTTATTTATTTTTCATTTCAAACATTATTCAAGAGGAACTTTTTGGATGAGTCAAGCAATGCATAGAATCTGATAAAGATGGATCCATATTGGTATTTCTATCTACATCTTAATTTTTTGGCACAACTTTTTATACCTTTATTTTATCATCATACAGCTTAAACTTTTGAAGTTTTCTTTATTTTTCCAGGACAGGAAAGAATCCAACCCCTCCTCTCCCTCCATTATTTCCACCCATAGCTGTGTTTTCCTTATTATGTGTTAAATATAAGCGATCACAACAAAAACTGAACACTATATGGAATAACCCATATGGTTTTTGAGCTTCTTGACTTATCCACAACTCTCTATTCTGTATTTTTAATTAGCTCACCTCTTCACTTTAACTTCATACTGTTTCTTTTCTCCTGCTCTTTGTTTGTTCTTTTTTTTTTTTTTTTTTTTTCCTTGAGGGAACTTGCCCAAAAAGGCATCCTATCATCCCCTCATAATACACATTTACATGGAAAACAAAAGATCACACCACTGAACATGTGTGAGAGGCTTAGGAATGGATAAAACAACTTGCCCTCCCATAAAACTACAACATAGAAATACTTTAGGACAATTTCCCTGCTTATTCCCTGCTTTAACCTTTCACCCCCAGCACACTTTGATTGATAAAGACATCTGAGATACATTTAAATGAACTGGAGACTGATGAGTAACTGACACTGATGTTTGGAGAGTTTGAAGCTTCACCTTATGTTTGGAATCACCTACCTTCTACCTCTACCTCACATCCTAGTGTTTAATCATTTATAGGAGTGTTAAATGTTGCTCTAATCTCTTAGGGGTGCCTTTAAGGTGGCCACTGCTCACTGCTGTGATGAATTATGTGGAGGGAAGCAGCAGTGGCACTGATGGAGCACAAGGTAAAAAAAAATAAATAAAAAAAAAACTCTTAAAACACACAAACTCTTCAGCTTATTCATTTACACTCTGATCAAAGCCTGCTGGGGCTGTTACACCCTTCGAAGTTTCTTTTTCGGAGGTAAATAAATAAACCGTGTACGTGCACTTTATCTCCTGGAACTTTTCTTGTGGCGTTTGTCTGTTTGGCTGCGTCTCCTGTAAGAGGATTTTAAAGCTGCACCTGACTACAGATAACCAGATAAGTGAAATTCATAAGCTTGCCAAGCCAATATAGGTGTTTAACTGATCCACCTCCCTTACTCACCCCCACCACCTCACCCTAAAAAAAAAAAAAAGACACAGGCCTTATCAGCACGCCCATCCAACACTGATGCCTACTTTAGCACCGCAGAATCAAATTCATTTTTAATTAGGCAGGCAAATTAATAGGCAGCAGTTTAGGAGTTTAATTACTCAATTAACTTCACGCACGTTAATTTTTAACTATCTAAATTAGGTTGCACATTATTCGATTTGATGATAATTATAGAATTAAATCTAAATTAATTGTTTTGGATGATTTGGATGAACTAGATGCAATTCCAATTAAACAGCAGGAAAAAGAGAGAGAGAGAGAGAGAAAGAGCTGGGTTGCCATTTTAAGCTCACAAATCCTTTGATTCGATTTTAAGCAAGAAACTCTTGCCTGGAAATTTTCCTCTGATCCTACAAATTCTCTCCCCCCTCTAATCCCACAATTAAAAGTTTCCTCCCATCTAATTATCTGTAATTGTGCCGCTGTCAAAGTAGAATGGAGAAGTGAAAGCGATTGATTTGGACTTTTAATTCAGTTCATTTCTGATAGAAGAGAAAGTAATTCCCTTCAAATTACCTCATTCAATCCTGACACCCTAATGCCCTTCAAAATCTTTTTTTTTTTACTCCCCAGCATTTATATATTAAAAATGAAGCTAGAATGACTAGTGCCTCCTAATAATAATAACCAAACTTCCATTAGAATAATAATTTCATTTCAATTAAAACTGACTTATCACCTTTGCTAAAACGTGCTTAATATGCCGAAAATTATCAATGCTTGAAGGAGCCCAAACTGGGGAGTCTAATTGTAATCAGCAAATCAGAGGTGCTTGTCGCTGCCGTGCCTTTGCAGAGAGGCAGTCTCGGAAATAGAACTAATTTACTCAACTCCCCCGGGAAATCCGCTCAACAGATTAACATTTTCAAAATATAGTAATGATATAATTTGAGAAATGGTGACGCCAATTTGTGAGGAGCCTTTGTGCAGAATAATTTGCATTTTTTTTTTCTTCCTCCTTCGCCACCGCCTGCATTTTGCCCCCGTTAATTACAGCTCCGCAAGATGAAGGGTGTGCTGTTTGACTCAGTGCTTATTATTCAACTTCAATCTAATAATTCAACTCTACAGGAATATGCAGGGGGAAGAAAAAAAAAAGTGTAGCCTATCCAAATTTTTTAAGCCACTCTGCTGTATAATCCCAAATGTGTGTGGATAGGTGGAACTGAATGCATGTAAGTCAGGCTGCAGCTTCTGTGCATGACTGTGTGCATGAAGGCTTGGGAAATGATGCAAAAATCAGTCCCAAAAGTTTTTTTTTTTTAAATAACAATAACACCCTTTGCATTTCACTGCCCTTCAGGTCACCTTCTGAAAAAATATTCTGATCTGACCGGAATATATAAAAAGTATATCCTTAAAGTATAATCCTGATATGTGTGGTAATAGATTCATTCTATGTGCATTGGACATTTGTATGTATATCCTATTGACCCGCAGCACCCTTCAGATCACCTGCTGTATGTTATAAACTGTCTACGTGTGAACCAGTGTGCACGTAAACCTTAATGTGTGTGGATAGAACCAGAAAAGGTACGGCCTGTCACTGTTCATGTGCTTGATGCACAGGCTTACACTTGCAATTGATGCAAACCTTCCTCATAACAATTGGACTGCCCTTCCCCTCAGGTGACTTTTTTCCTTATATAACGTTCATGCAGATAAACTAACTATGAACTGTTCAACTTCAATACATCAGCTCAGCAGGAATATCATACATGTTATATCCTATCCAGTTTTTCTAAGCCATTCTGCATGTAATCCCAAATGTGTGTCGATCGGATAATATAAATAGGTGCATGCTTTTTCGGTGCATGGCTGTATGCATGTGCATGAGAGTTTTCACTTGCAAATGCTGCACGAGACATCCCCAAAGCTTTCTCATAATGATATAATTCTTTGAACCTTGCTGCCTCTCAGGTCACCGTCTTGCCTACATCTAACACAGGTGTGTAACTGGCACTGTTCATATTCCTTCTCTACAGTAATATGATAAAAAATTGTTGCCTTCGCCCAAACTTTTTATGCCGCTCTGCATATAATCCACGTATGTGAGGTGGAAATGAATAGGTTCATGTTGTCGAGCTGTCACTGTGTCTTGATGTTGCAGTTCACAAGCTTCTGTGCATGACTGTGTGCACGTGCAGGAAGGTGTGCGCTTACAAATGATGCATGAGACAACTCAACAACTTTTTCTTCACCGCTCTTAAGGCCAATGCATGACATACCTATAAAGTAGGAAAACAATACATATGTGCTTAAGCATCGCCATCCCTTCAGACAAATAAAAAGTACAACAAAAAGAAGTGAAGATAAAGTTAAGACAAGGCAAAACGCAATGCAGCTATTTTTTAATCACCCGATGTTAACTCGTCTGCTATGGCTTCTGTAGTTTGCTTTCACTGTAGCCAACTTGGACGTGATGGCAGGATTGCTAGCAGTCCCTGGCTGTTCCCTCACATTACAAAGATCTGGTTGTGAGAGCAGTGACTGTACTCTGCAGCCCGGCCATCTGCTGCTGTACAAGACAAAAAAATAGCAAAAACCCCAGAGATGTTTATTAGAACTACAGTGGAGCAAAACAAGACAGCATGTTCTAACACGGAAATATACTTTGAAGCTAAATGTGGAGTTTATAAATCCTCCACAGAGTTTGCACTATGGATTTTTAGCCACCTGTAGCTCATTTGTTCAAGAAGAAAGGAACATTTTGAGCTAACATTTTTGACTGACTGTGTGGCTCACATATTACATATTAAATTGACTTTAAGATCATATTCTGGAGAAACAAAACCTCTTTGCTGTACTCTGAGTGGATTTTTTTTTCTATTAAATCTTCCTGTTAGATCTTTTAAATGTGACATGGATGTAAGAAACCTTGACCCTGCTTCAGGGAGTCAAAATCCTCGGTCTCAGGAGAGCCGTCTGTGTTTTTGAGTGGATAAAAAGAGCTGCTGTGCCCTCTAGTGGCTGTTTACCCTCTTTGTTTGTGCAGGCAGGGAATTAAATCTTTTTTTTTTCCATCTGCGTTCTTTACACTTTATCCAATTTAAAGTAGCGGTAAGAATACATTCCATCTGACCATGGGTGAAAAATTGAAAAAAACCCTGGTCAGGTCTCCAGTCCATCACAATACATCTATGTATTTAAGCTGTAGCAAGATGCTGGAGTTATTACAAGGAATTCCAAACGGCAAAGAAAGGCTCTGCACGGAAAACGCAACCAAGAATTTCTTGTGAGGTGACAGTGCTAACCACTACACCACGTGATCCAAATCATTAAAAAGATTGACACAATTTTTTTTTCTTCTAAATGGAGTCAGAAGTGTTTACGAGTGAGTGCACAAACATTACAGGCCTCTGCGCTTGTGCGATCTTTAGAACCGCCCAACAGCAATAAGTTATTTTATTATCAATAATAGGGGCAGTTATGAGTAAAAGTAAAATATTATATTGGTGAAGTTTATTGCAATTTGAGGCCGTACTGTGGAGCGTTGGCGAGTGGTCACAGTGAGAATGTCGTGGGTTGAAATACCAGCCAAGCCTTTTTGTGTGGAGTTTACATGTTCTAGCCATTCATGTGTGGGTTTCCTCTGGGTACTCCAATTTCCTCCTACAGGCCAAAAACATACACATAAGGGTGACTGGTGACTCTAAATTGCCCGTAGGTGTGAATCTGAGTGTGTATGTGTTTATCTTTCTGTGTTTTTCCTGTGATGGACTGGTAACCTGTTCAGGTGTATCCTGCACTCGCCCACAGTTAGCTCAGATTGGCTCTGGTGCCCCGCGGCCCTGCACCAGGATTAACAGGTATAGGAGATGGATGGATAATGCAATTTGTCAGGAGTTGTACTGGACTGTATTTTTTAGCATGTTCTCCCTGTTTCTAGCCCAAGTTCAGCTCCAGCTTCAGGGATAGGTGTTTTTGTCTCCACCTTTTCTTTTCTTTTTTTTTCTGAGAGGATATATTTTATAAATCTCTCTTCCTGCTAAAATCCCGACAATGCCTGAAGAAGGGGAAGGTCTGGGTGTCCAGCATGTGAGAAAGATTTTGGGGATGTATGTATGTGTGTGTGTGAGTGTGAGTTTGGTGGCAGGTGTTTTCAGAGTAGTACCATCTGGCTGCAGCGTTAGCAGCTTATGTAGCAGGTGCTGCAGAATAGAAGAGAAATTTACACTCTCTCTAACTGCTTCTGTCGGCTCTTGATGATGCACTCTTTCATTACGCTGATGATCTCCGAGGAGAAATATCATAGTCGTGTCACTTAAATCATTCACTTTATTGATCCCTCCTTACTAATTTTGCTCCTGGCGCCACGAAATGTGCAGAAAAGTCACGGCAGCACCGAAAGATGTCATGACATCCTCTTTAAATATTCTTGTAATTCATTAAAGTCCATGATACTTTTAGTCAATTATAATGAAGTGCAAACCTTTAAATAAAGCAACTAAATGCCTACTGTCATGCGTAAGAAATAGCATGTAGTAGTCTTGACTCTCAGTCAATAAAGAGATGGATAAACATGCTGTGAATGTGACGTGATGTGTTGTAACTCCCTCAGGAATTCATTCTCTTCGTGTCTTCCTCAGCTCAGGTCAGCCAGCAGTAGTGTGTAGAAGAATCCTGCTGCCATCAACTGGCAAAACCTGCAAAGACACCACAGAGCCTTGAATTAAACCAAGAGGTCCTCCACTCTGACAAATCAACGTTTAAAACCTGCAATTTGCAAAAGATTTAACCTGAGCGCCATTTAAAACAATGCTCAGGCCAGTTTTGCTCTATTACACTCACCCGTTTGTGAAAATAGCCCAAACTCAGATGGAAGCACATCTAAGAAGAGTGGGTGATGGAGTTTAAATAATTAATGGCACACTGTAATAGTAGAATTATGAGGCTTTCATTCACATTTTCATTAACTTTATCGCTTTCGAAAGTCTGTTAAAATGGAAAGTATATAAATATCTCTCAGCTTGATGCTTCTAATACGATCGCACCGTGATTCCAGCAACACAAAATTGCACGCAATATGAAACATAGGTGAGGTGGTGTATAAGTATGGTCAACTGGGCCTTCCCATGTGGATCTTTCATGTTCTCCCTGTGCCTATGAAATTTTGTCTATTAACTCTTTACTCTTACAATACCAATACTTGCTTGTGAAGTTCGATCCATCAGTGACCTTATATAGTGAGTGTGTGCATGAGTGATGGTGTCAATCCAGAGTGTACCAAGGTCATTTCCCACAGTCAGGTGGGACAGGCTCCAGCTGACCGTGGCTCAGTCCTGAATGAAGTGGCTACAGAAGATGAATAGGCAGAGTACATTAAGTCAAGATGAGTTCTCACCTGAAGCCGAACTCAGATTATTAGAGATATACTCCAACTGTGACTCCAACACCTCAAAATGAGCTGTAATATTACTCAGTTTATGTCTAAATCAATGGTTTTGATATTATGGGGCAGGACTCCCCTTGTCAGCGACAGAGAGCTTTAGGTGGGATGTGGCAGCAGAGACTATCTGATAATGGGATAACTTTTCACTGTATGATTGTTTTCAAAGATTAAAAACAAATACTTTTTGTAGAAACACACACATTTTTGAGCACAATATATCGCAGGCGTAGTGGTGATGGATCCAAATGATAAAAACTAGCTTTAATTTAGTCAAACAGTTGTGTTCCATATAACAAAACTGGACAGGAATTTCAAAAATCATCTCAGTAGCACAATAAGTATGCATGTTTTTAATACATTTACCGATACGACAAAGCATACAGAACATTGAAGCGTTATGTGATTAAATAGACAAAATAATACAAAGAATTCGTCCCTGCTGTAATCAGATGTTTAAATGGTTTGTAGGCTTTTGTTGACATATTGATTTATTGTTTCAATGTATGAAAACTTTGTGTCACTGACTGCAGAACTAATTGTGTCTATTTATTCATTAAGTTGTTCATTATGTAGTATATAGCATAAAACAATGCTACTCTCTGTAGCATGACTAGCTTCCAGTAATTTGCAATGCCACTGACAAGTGTGTTTCTCAGTGGCATTGCTCTACTTTTGGTTGAGTGGGTTGTTCTCCAATCCCACGATTTCTCATCTTGCCCTGTCCATGTTTCTGCAAAGCATATAGTCTACTTCAAAGTGTTTTTCTCATTTAAAACATCCAGACTTCTTTCAGTTTGTTTGTCTACCATTTTACAGTTAAAGAAAAAACAAACGGGTGAGAAAAATAAATCTGTGAAACGGATTTCTAGAATATTTTTAATACAAATTGTATATGTCTTCATAAGACACAATATTAGCAGACTTTACAGAGGAAGTAAAATATTCTCATGCGACTCCATAAAAAGAAAAAGAGTTTTACTGTGGAAAAGTGTAAATGCTGCATAGAGTCTGCATGTTCTCGCTGCACGTGCATGAGATTTCTGTACACCAGCTTACGCCCACAAGCCAGACATGCTTTTTACTTTAGTTTGTGCCTCTGCTGAGTAATAAGTGTTTGTGTGTGTGTGTGTGTGTGTTTGTGTGCATGTGATGATTTGCAATCAACCAAATACTAATATAATGACAAATAGCAGAGCAAAGAGGTGAACAGAAACACATAATAAAGTAATCACAACAATCAGCCTTCTAACAAATAGAAAAATGGACTATCCAGAAACACTGTGAAAAACTTCACCCTCTAAAGCAATCCGTTAGCAAAGCAGCTTTTATCAGACAGATCAGAGGCTGCTAACCAACCACTTGTTGCAAATAGGTGGAAAATTTAGCCTCAAGATGCAGCATGTCTCCTCATCTTATCTCTGATAAACTGGAACATCATGAGGAATGCTCTTTCCTAAATACTCACAAATGGTTGAAACACTTAACATCTTAAGACCACCAGAGCTCTGCAACGCTACAAAATTTTCTTTCTTCGTCAACGCAGAGAGAAATCCGACGGAGGTAACGACAAATATTCTGCATTTCAGGCGAACATCACTCACACATAAAGTTCTACAAACTTGACTCACTATAATCCAACAACACCTTATTTTCTTATGTCTGTATTATCTTAAAATAACTCTAGCTGAATCAATCTTCAGACGTTACCGAACAACAGCTTGTTATAACAATCAGAACTCATTACTGCCTTTCTTATGCATGGCTTGCCCTGACCTTACCTGTCATCAGGCCCATCTGCATGACAAACGAGCACCTCCTCTCGGCTCATGAAGACCTTGTTATACAGCCGAAAGCTGCAGCGAAGGCTCGTAAGTGGGCTTCATTTTGAGATTGGTTTGTCAGACGCAGGGAAATGTATCGACTGTGGAGGAGCTGCACGACACAATGAGCTTAGGTGTCAAATTAATAAAGATACAAGCCTCTTTCAGGGGGCAATTAGCTAGCAGAAAGGGTAAAAGGACATGGCTGGAAATAAAAATGACGACAAGTGGAGCATGGCTTGATTGTATTGTTTGCCAGGGAAAAGGGTAATCTGCATTTAAAGTGAAAATGTTGAAGAGATGTGGAGAGTCATTTTGTCACTCTGCACTTGAGAAACGTGGAAATGGGAGTTTATATCATTTTTTTAATTCATCTTTATTCAGAGCTTGGATTTATAAAATATTTGTTTCCACTTGTGGATGTGTTAGATTTGTGGAGAGTTTATTATGGTTCCATGTTCTTTAAAGTTGTGTATTTTGAAAGGCTACATGTCAGAAATTACAGAAGAAATCATCCTCTCACCCTTGTAGGGCTGAATCTGTGTCACCCTCAAGCTCGGGTTTTCTTACAGAGTTGTGGGAGTTTGAGTGTTCTGCACAGAACCTTTTAGCTGTTTTCAAGGACTGGATTGGGCAGACACACTGAGTTTAGGGGTCACCACTCTGAGTGCTCCTACTACTATCAGAACCACGTCAACTTTAACCCTCTACATTTTCCCCTTCAATCTTTGGTATGTCTCAACCTTTTCCTATTCTATTCTTTCTGCTTGTACTGTAACATCTGCCATTACAGCGGCTCTTCTGTTGGTTGTCAACCGTCACTATGTTCGATTTGGAATGTGGAGGCTGAAGTCCCACAAGATCTTAGTCCTGTCTTTTTCAACCACCTTGGGGGGGAGTTGCATTGTGATTTGGATACTTTTACTCCATACTAGTTACAGATGTACCTGTGAGAGAAGTTAACCAGCTGGCAAAGACACTTAAGGGAACCTGGCGAATAAAGTCTCTATGAAATACAACAAGCTCTCCATCCCTGAGGCACCTGAAAATGCAAAACCGAGGTTAACACCTGGCAAAAGAAATGCACCAAAGAGGTTGAAACCAAGCAAACAAACAGGATGTTCTTCACAGAACCCGAGGCTAAATAATGGCAGGTAAATAATAATAACAGTCAATCATCAAGTTGTTTTTGGACTTTTTATACTTAAAATACTCTGTGTGTGTGTGTGTGTGTGAGTGTGTGTGTGTGTGTGTGTGTGTGTGTGTGTGTGTGTGTGTGTGTGTGTGTTTG
>OMNM01031055.1:10317-23710 GCA_900302745.1 Parablennius parvicornis
GTGTGTTTGTGTGTATCATATGCTTTTTAATATTTAATATTTTTCTGTTTATATTTATATTTGCATATGTCTTTATATAAAGTGAAGTCATTACAGGTTTCATTATGACAATAAAACTATTCTGATTTGATTCTGATCAGTTTATTTTTTAATGATATGTAGATATAGATATAACATGGCTGCTTTGTGTTTGTATTTACATTTTACAGCATACAAACTTCTCTCAATAACTTTCAAACGTTTTGATCTTTTCAGATATAAACGCGTGGATCGTTCCAGATCTTACCTGTGTTTTCCTCCTCACGCGAAACCAGCTGACCTGCCATGACGTTGCAGTTTCTCCTTACGTCAGTCACGTCCGGGGGGGCGGGGCTTACGTGACGCATCAGAAGTCGCTGAGGAAGCAGGAGCAGTAGACTGTGAGCGGCCAACGAGGAGAACGGTCCTCAAATTGAGGGTCTGCGTTCAAACTGCGGATTAAAAGGAGCAGCAAAGAGAGTAAAAAACCTGGATTCTTCAAAATAACATCGCGGCAACTCACTTTCGCAGAACAAACCAACAAAGAAGCAATTTATTTGGTGAGTACTACATCAAAGCTAATGTTAGCTCCCATCGAGCTAGCCTCGCCAGTCAGCAGTTATCATAACATTGCACAACAAAAGCAGCTCTATGTTAATTGTGTTGTTTGTGTCATTTTCTAAGTGGGTGGCTGTAGCTCGTGTAGCCATCTTTAGCATTTGAATATAAGGTTTGGAGGTGAGTTAGCTTGTCTCAAGCCAAGTAGTAGCTATCAATGTGGAAGTCTAACATTATTGAGAACCAGAGGTGTCGATGACTAAGTAGCTTCCTTGTGTTTACGTGTAACTAACAGCAAGTGTAAGTGTGTGTACGTGTGTTTTGTACGACCCCCACACTTTGAGCTCTTCTTGGTTACATAACAGAACTAATCTTGTAACTTAGCCCAGCTAGCTACCAATTTAGCAGCCTCATCGTTGTGCTCAGGACTCACATCCACATGACTCATCAATAACTCCAAAGTAAACAGTCATCAGTGAGCCGTGGGAGCAGCTCCCTGTCAATCTCAGCTGTTTTCTTTAAAGCTCCAATGATCTCTTCTCTCCCACAGTGTGTTCCCTCACCCATCAGCTGAGATGGAGTTTCCAGATCTGGGAGAGCACTGCTCCGAGAAGACCTGCAAGCGTTTAGGCGAGTATTAAGACCCACCTCTTGTCTCCTTTCTGTTTCCCTTGGATAAGTTGTATTTAAACAATCACACTTGTTTGTCAATACAGATTTTCTTCCAATGAGATGTGATGCCTGTCAAGACATTTTTTGCAAGGATCACATCACCTATGCAAATCATAAATGCACTTCATCCTACAAAAAGGTAAATGTTTGTGTTTGATTATTGTACGTGGAAGTGAATGTTCAGCTGGGAAATAGTTACTCTGTATACCTCAATTTGTCATTTACTCCCTGAACTGAGATGACTCAAACATTTGATCATAGGTTATAAACAGTGACAGATTTAATATTGGAGGATATTATTTGTTTTTAAACAACAAATTGGTAGGGAAAGATGTTTGTTTGTTTTTTATACCTGACGTACCTAACGTGTTTCATCTGCGTCTACAGTCTTAAGAGTGTCATCTGACATGTGATAATGTGTTGTTTTATCACCGGTCAATGACCAGGTAAAAAGATAAAATATCCTTAAGGTAAAAACAACAAAATTAACCTAATTCAGGACTATGAAGTTTGTTTTATGTCAAATGTTTCCACCTGAAATCAATGAAATTACCATAATGTTGGGGTAGTATAGGTCTAAATACGAGAGGTGGTTGGATTTTTAATTTAAATGCTGGTTTGTTTGTTTTTTTTCGCTATTATGAGGATATTCAGAGTTGCAATGGAATGATCACAGCAATTGGTAACAGGAACCCTTCCTTAATCTGCTGAAGTAGATAGATTTAAGAGTGATCAGGTTACATCAATAGTGCCAAAAATACCCTTTTTTTGTTGAGAAAGTCCTTTCAAAATGAACATGTTGTTTATAATGAACAATCAGGTTAATAGCTGTTTTTTTTTCTTCTCAAGAACATAACATAATTTTATTTCAGCATGATAGTTTATCAACAGAGATCACATCAGTGTAACCGAAACATACTAATTATGTATTGACACTAATAGAAGTATCTGTTGAAATTAATTCCATTTCAAAGGTGAAATGTCTGACTTTATCGTCTCACTTGAATGCAACACAATTTAAATTGAAAGCTCAGCCGTTTCCAATTCTGATAGTCTTGTTTCTATTGTGAATTTAAGCTCTATAGTTGCATCATTTTATGTCTTGTTTGGATTTGATGTGTTTTCTGCAGGATGTCCAGGTCCCAGTCTGCCCTTTGTGTAACATCCCCATCCCCATCAAGAGAGGAGAAATGCCCGACATTAAAGTCGGTGAACACATCGACCGGGACTGCAAATCGGATCCTGCGCAACGGAAGAGAAAGGTTCATATTAACCGAAAGTGTTTTTACTGAACAGTTTAACAACATAAATATAAACTGGAGATTTTCTCTGTCTTTTGGTTTGTAGATTTTCACAAATAAATGCTCCAGAGGAGGCTGCAAGCAGAAGGAAATGATACGAGTGACCTGCGACCAGTGTCATTTAAACTACTGTCTTAAACATCGACACCCTTTAGACCATGATTGTAAGACGGATGGGAAGCCTCTGTCCAAGTCCGGGTGAGTCCCGTCATCATGCGGTCCGTTTATGTGACGTGTCCAGACGAGATCTGCCAACTGACTGCTTTGTTGTTGTCTATTGTAGGCACGCTGCTGTAGCAAGAGCCCAAGGTGCCTCCTCCACCTCTGCCTCCGGTTCTAGCTCATCAGGTTCAGGGAACTCTAGACCCGTTTCCAACGGTGTGACTGTCAATAGCAGAAGTCACAGCACCAGGTGAGGAGTTCTCCTTCTACGACCCATCTCGCTTCTCAAACAGATAAGATATTCATGCAGCGATCTCTCTCTCTTTTTTTTTTCTTCCTTTTCTAGCTCCACCATGCGGATTCCCACTTCGGTTTCGGCACAGAATGTCATCCCACCATCAGCGTCCTTTCAGGCTGGTTTGGTACGCAAATCACACCCACGTCATCGCCCCATTTAAAAGAGCAAAACTCAAAGCTGTGAGTAAACACCAACTGCTGTCATTGCAGACGGAGGAGCAGGCTTTACAAAGGGCTCTGGAGATGTCTCTGGCCGACTCCAGGCCGACGCCGCAGCAGCCCAGCCTCAGGTGAGGAAACGTCCCGGTGAGCCCAGAAGCTTCAAGCAGCTGTTGTTAGAGTGACACGACGAAGAGCAGAGGATGAGGTTTCTCTTTTAGCTCAAAACTGTGGTGGGAATTCTTAAGGAGAGGTCTACGGGTGAATCAAGTAAAGACATGCACAGTGGTGTCGCGGTCAGCACGTACAGTGAGGACACCGAGTTGTATGAATGAGTGAATTTATTTGGATTTTCTACATGTGTGTACAAAATGAAACAAATATATAATTATTTTTGATGACATGTAAACAACCCAAGGATGACACAAAAAAAGTCATAAATAAGACTTATTTACATTATAGTCCCTATAAAATAAAGAATAAAATAAATATAAAGATGGAATGGTGACATTATAGTGAACAATTAAAAACACAAAATTGCACAAAAGTACGGTATGAATATATGAATGCAAGTTCTGCCTGCGCAGATCTGTTGCACACAATAAGTGATCACAAATGTGTTTATAGATCCCAACATAAGTTATCAAAGACCGATTAATCACAAAAAAAAAGAATAAAACGAAATGAGAAATCCTGGACTTATGGCCATTCTATGTGAAGTTTGCATGTTCTCCCTGTGCATTAGTCTGGTTTAATCCCTCTGTCAAGGAATAATATACCAGTGTGGTCTCTCAGTGACTGACTGTAGGCATGTGCTGCACTTATCTAATAGCTAATAACTTAATAACAAAAAAAACAAACGTTTCAGCGACTGCAGTCATCTCAAATCAAAGATTTCTCGACTTTCAGCTGAGAAAGTAGGACTCGGTTACCTCAAGTACGATTTCTTTATAGTGAAAAACAAAGGAAGGAACGGTGAGTGCAGTTTGCAGCAGTGACATGAACAAACGTTTTCCCACCCACGTGTGAGATCTGCTCATAAACAGCAGCGTTGATAGTAACGAGCCACCAGCTGCTCAGACTCCCCGACAGAACAGCGTGCCACTTTGCGTGGTGGAATGGAGGACTTGTGTTTATATTTCTCTGACTCTGGTTGCTGTGTTTTACGTCTCAGTCCTCAGGAGCAGGAGGATCTGGCGCTCGCTCAGGCTCTCGCTGCCAGTGAAGAAGAATACAGGCGGCAGCAGCAGAGACAACAGGTACCCGGAAAGCTTAGCCGTCACTAGCATGCTAACAGGAGCGCATGTAGGTACACTGTTGTCATGGCAACAGATCCTTCTTTCTCATTTGGCAGAAGATGAAAGACTGAAGTGCCTTTTTAATACATGTTTAATTGAAATGTATGCGTTTCCGCTGACTCCGTCTCCTTGTCTTTGCACAGGGGAGAGAATCCAAACAGTCCAACTGCAGCCTTTCTTAATGTCGGACCGCCAGTCAGACTTCAAGCTGTGCTAATTATTTACATCAGAAGATGTCGACACAAAGGATCAGCAATTGTTTTTCTGAAGATTTGCTTCTGGAAGTTCCTGAGATTTTACCGCCTTCTATACTTATAAGCACATCTACTTCCTGCAGAATCTGTCATTTTTACTAATGATTTGCTCTGTAAATATTTTATAAACTGATCATGAAGCCATTATATTATCATACATGAATATTGAATAAATTATATCAAAGATGCACACTGAATGTGGACCTGGTTGGTTTTTCCAGAGCTGATGACGCACTGAGAGTAAGTTAATTTTATTCAATATATTTATTAGTTTAAATAATAAAAACAGACAAATACATACATCTGCAAGGCAGTGTTTTAAAAAAGAGTCGCATGACTTCACACTTCTTTATTAGGGGGGAAATTTACTGCCACATTAAATCTTTGCAGTAAACAATAGAAATGCATCATATCTAATTCAAAACCAATGAATCCCACTGATGTGGGATTACCGTTCAACCCTGAATTATCTGTCCTTATTATATACTTTCCACTTATTTATAAGTAAGATTTTAAACTTCTTTGTTGTGTCGACATTTTTTTAAATGAAAGAAAATCTGTATTTATTTGTGTATTAGGAATACAACTCAAAGAAATTATATGTGTATGACTTTTAAATCTTCTTCAGGGATTAATGTCTCATTGTCTGTTCAAAAAATCCCCAAACAGTACGACTGCAAGTGAGAGATGGTTTCTTTTTCCCCATAACATGATTATTAGAGTTTATTCCGTTGTTTTTTTTTCTTGACTTTTAACGTAATCACATAGATCTGCTGTTCAAAACCATACAGTATCCACAACACGTATGTAAGGAGAATAACCACCATTGTACCACTTTAAAATCAAAAATAATTTTGATTTGGTTAAAAAAAAAACTGGAGAATCAAGCCTTTAGAGCAAGGGTGTCAAACACATTTTAATTCAGGAGCCACATGCTGCCCAATTTGACCTTGAGTGGCTCAGACTAATAAATTCTTTATGGTGCAGAGTAAATGAGCTGAAAATATTTTTATTCACAAAAGAAAACCACAACAATCTCAACATGAAGCCAGTTTTAATGAAACCCTCTGCTGCAAAATACAGTGAAATGTCTTTAAAAAAAAAAAGTTATGTTTGACACCCCTGCTCCAGAATGTGGATGCTGTAAAAGAATCCCTGGTTCGAGTCTAGATGTTGGGCCTGTCTTTGAGGGACTTGTCATGTACAAAACCAAAGCATCCCAAGACATTTAGGTGATAAGACCTCAAAATCCCTGAAGACGTCGTGTCGAGTACTACAACACTACTTAAATTGCTGTAGGATTGTGTGTGTGCGTGTTTTACCTGTGACCCCCCCCCCCAATCCACTCATAATCATCAAGGATATACTTGCAGCAGCATGACTCTTATTTTGAAGAGTTAATTCAAAACTGATTGTTTTGAACTCATTTATCAGCAATCCCTCAGTTGACCCTCAGTTTATCCCATTCATACACAACACAACAGTTTTTGGTTTCACCTTGTCAGTTTTGAGGATCTTCAGATTTGAGTTTCTTTGATTGAAGAAGTTTTAGATTGATATGATAACCCCATATAAGAAAAGGAAAAAATTGTTGTTATATGTTTAAGAAAATCCTTAGTTTTGGATCCGTTTGTTACACCACCTGTGTTATACTCTCGCTGTGGAAGAAGATCCAAGTTTGTCCAGCAGGGGGCAGTAACACATTGTAGTTGATTCCCCTAACGTTGTATGTGGTTGGTTACTTCCCAAATGTTACTGTCTTTTCTCACAAGTTGCATTTTCATAGAAAAAAAATTAAAATACAGCAATACACTTTTTTTTTTCATCTCAGAGTTTGAACTCCCTGGAAATAAATTCGGAAGAATTCTTCTTTGATAATGCCAACAGGTGACATTAGCTGCCCCAAACTGTTTCATAATAATACATAATGAGAGCGGTCAAAGGGGTTACAACTGCTGGACAAGACCTCTTCAACCTGTAGCTGTTAGCCTGTGCTGAGGGAATCTAATTACCTTTCTCACATGAAGTCAGCTCAGCCTTCACCTACATGTGCATCCCTAGTGTGTAGAGGTAATCATAATCCCTCTGTAGTATAAGAGCAGACAAAATATTCACAGCAGGTTTTATCGTGAAACCCAGTTTTGCACTAAATGGTCAGATCAACTGAAGATTCCTGCTCCAGAAATTTACATATTCATTAAAGGTTTTCTGTATTGAGCTCCTTAAAATCCATAGAATTTTGAATATGTGACATTACCCGTTGGATGAGCACATTAAAACACAGAGTAACAGAATCAAAAAAATCACTTTGTGGCTCTCTAAAGTCACGATGTGGAACTTTTAGTGACTGTGGACATTTACATAAGTGTCTGCAATCAGTGTTGAGGGAAAAAAAGCACACCTCACTTCTACTTCAATGAAAGAAAATTAAATATAATCATGCTTCCCAAATTTGCAGGAAGTGTTTTTTTCTTTCAAGGAAAAATTAGCAATTAAAAATAAAATGCAGAGAAAGGCTATGTCGGTTAAATGCGCACTTGAATATCAAAGTTATTATGCTACATTCACAACTTGGATGGAACCAAGTGGGAAGTTCTCATTCCCTAGTGTACAGTTCTCCTGACAATAATAAGCATACTGTTCACTGTCGACTTGGAAGCTTCATAGAAACAAACAGCAATTTTGTAACAACAGCCTGTTGTAATTTATACCTCCGAGGACAAAACTATGAGGAAAATAATGAATTTCTTAACTTGCACAACGATGGAAGCTCCCAGTTTGACTGAATTAATCTGCATTTCTCCCAGTGGCTTTGAACGCACCATTATGTTGGCAAAATTGAATTATATTGCGTTCATGATACTCGTAAATGGGATACTTGTCAATTGATCAATCCCAGCAAAACAAATGACAATGTTAAAAATTAGCACAGGACTGAAAGTGTACTTGTACAGTTTTCAGCTTGATAAGCTAAAATAATTACTGTTTTTTTTTTATCATGAACTCAGATAAGGTTTGATTATAGTTCCACATGCTATTTCTCATGTTGAAGCAGCATTTTTTTGAGTTCTCTATTTCACTTGAAAGCACCATGACATGGATCTATAGTAAACAGTTATTTCTAATAGAAACAAAACGATTTGATTTCTCTCCATGAGTGCTGCTATCAGGATAACAGCACTGGGAGACCTCACAGCTGGGTTTATAATGGCACCATTAACAACCAACTCTGGATGATATAACATTTGTAGGTTTGGGAGATGAGTGCTATTTTTGTGTCTGCTCTCTGTTGTTACGACATCTCTTCTGACATTGCTTCTATTCCTTCTATATTTATCAAAGCACTAAATATTTACCACCTGATGCACCCTGAACCTCTCCCAATTTGAAACGGACTGAAGAGGGAAACTAAAACTGTTTTTAAAAATAGAAGTTCTCAATGCGATTGTTTTAAAGGTCAAACCCTCTGACGTGTGTAGGAAAGAGGCTTTGAGCCTCTGTTGCCTCTTGTTGGAGCTTGAGATGAGGCTCACTGACGTGCACAGGCTAATGCACCTGCGACACCACAGCCATACTCTCAGTTTTACAGGGACGCCATCTCCTTTGCTTTGTTTGAATTGTCTCAAAGCTTCAAGGCTTTTTGGCTGCGTTGTCAGTTTCTCAGATATTGACAAACGGTTTCCAGATGGATGGTTAAGGATCTGCCAGCCCCGACGGCGGTACAGCCTGGCCATGAAAAATTTCCAAGGTTTTCACAGGAAGCTCGATAGGCGACCCTGGACTGGTAGTGTTTGGTGACTAGGCCTAAAATTTCTCAACACATCTCTGAGCAAATAGCTCTGCTTCTGTCAGGTTTTATTGTTCAAAAGAAGAAGAAGAAGAAAGCACTTTCTGAAGACAACAAACAGCATACTGAAAAAAATAAAGATTTTCTTTCTTATTAAATGAAGAAACAATCATTTTATAGAACTAAAGTTCAACTGAGACTTCTCAAAGATGCCAATTAATGATTGTTTCATCGATTTGATGATCGGAATGTTACATTCAATTTATCTGATCCACTTTACTAGAAAACAAAAAAGATTACTTTATTTATGTATGTATGTATGTATGTATGTATGTATGTATGTATGTATGTATGTATGTATGTATTTATTTATTTATTTATTTATTTACTTACTTACTTACTTACTTACTTACTTACTTACTTATTTATTTACTGATTTACTTAATTACGTATTTACCTACTTATTTTCAGTTTGATTTGATTTTAACGTCAAACAGCTAATTAAAAAAAAAAAATCACTTTTCCCTTGTTGATGATTCATTCTTTTTGTTTTTGAAGACAATTTTTTAACTTCATAGATAAATAGATAACCTGGGTGGAGGTGCTATACACACCGATTCTGATGAATAAGTATCTATATATCTTATCATAAAATTACATCCATCACATAAAGTGATTTTCAGTGGAGTCACAGGTATACTGAAACCTCCCAGCAGGAGATTGATGACCTGAAATGTGAGGAGGAAAACAGAGAGCTCCAATCTCCCGGCGTCACTCGTGTCATTTCACAGCACAGCAGGAGACCAGGAGAGTGGACAACAGTGCGTCCTCGCTGTGTCAGTGCTAATGGAAAAGTTGTGCGACGCCGAATGACAGCGGAACAAAAGGGTCCGCCTAAAAGGCCTATTTAGATCGAAATGCTGAAGTTTGTTGAAATGCACGTTTTTAAATCAGAAAAGATCTTTGTTACAAAATGTTCCGCTATGGGAACAGAGTATTATGAGTGTGAGAGAGGGACACAAAATCACTGCTCGTGGGGATTTCATTTCAGAAAGCAGATGGTTAGGAGCGTCACAGTCTTGAGTGGCTCGACTCCTCTAACATGCATCCATCACACTCCACATGCTCGACGGGTTTATCAGCATCTCCAGCACCTGTGCTACCACTTTGGCTCAAATAGACCAGAAAGCCCCCACAGCTGACATAGTTGGCAAATACTATTATTTCCTCAATGCCTTGGCACTGCTGGTTGTTCATTATTTTTTTGCACAGTTCTGTAGTGGAGGAGAAAACCATCTTCATTTTTCACTTGAAAACGGGACCAACTCAACAAATTGCTGTATTATCAGAAGCGAGCAGAGCAAAAACTCAGCCGTGTGCGTAAACGTTTGTTTACTGCTGCACTTCTAAGAACAATGTGGCATTTAGTTCTGTGGATGAAAAAAAAAAAAAAAATCAGTCACTAACTGTGAAAGCTTGAGCCTCGGTAAGAGCCCTGAGCTCAGTAGGTATGATTGTATTCAATATACTGAGTGTACTTGACAGTCATTGAAGCGGGAACATGGTACAAACTGGACAAGAGAAGCTCCAGCTGAGTGTTATTCATCCAACCCAATGAAAAAATGTTCCATCGTCAAACAGATGAGTGGCGTACGAACGTTAAATAGGTCAGACGAGGGACAGAGTAGTTTGAAGTGTGCATAAGCTGCTGCAGGAAATACAAACTGAAGTGCATGCTGCTCAGCTAATTGAGGGAAAACTTTTACAGACATTGAATTGATTCACTTATATGTCATATTTTCACCACTTCAGCGTCTTAAATCGCTTTTGTGTTCAATTTGTTTCAAAAAAGAAACTCTGAGAATGTTTCGAAATACATCCTATATATTGAAAAAATTCTGCCATAATTCATTGTTTTTACAATTTCAGAGTAGTGACAATAACACAAGTATGAGTGGCAACATAAAAAAAAAAAAACAACTTTATTAGCAATAATAAACAAAATAAATAATGAGTTATCTGCTGTTGGACTGGGATCATCGTTTTCCAGCAACTCCTGGCACTACTGTATGCAGTAACTCTAAGTCACCGTGCGTGGTATTGATTTTATTACAGTTGCTAATTTGATTGGCTAATTATCAGCTGAGCTTTCTGACATTTAAGACTAAACTGTTGCTCTCAGTATCAGAAAGGCACATGTTGTGTGAGACTAACAGGGGAACCTGATTCATTCATTAGCTTTGCCACTGAATTTTGCCGAAAAACAAACACACAAGTGTTTTGATGAACCCGATGGAGTAAATTTGATCAGCTATTTCTTTGTTTTTGGCAAAGACTCAAGAGAATACATCTGCTGGAAAGCCTGACTATTTACTATATCGGTCCGATGTGGCTTCGTATACACACGACTAACATAAAGTTGGGGTTAAAGTGGAGTATATGGAAAACGTAAAACGTCCATGCTACAATGAAATTATACCTTGACAGTAGGGCATTTAAATAGAAACATGCCGAGATGATTTCCTCATCTCCAACAATTTCCTGAAACAAAAGCAAACGGTGGAGAGTGAGCCACAACCAAAATGACACAACTTGTCATGTGTCCTTGAGCGTGAATTACATCTCAACAACAACATCTCCTGCTATTCACAAGTTAACTCATTATCTGCTGAGGCCTGGCATCCCACTCCTCTTTTCGCGCGGCTCTCAGGTCATTGAGGTTCTGGGGTACAGAGTTACAGCGACTCAGCTGATCCCAGATATTTTCTAAGGGATTCAGGTCTGGAGGAAGGGCAGATCACTCCATTTGCGGTCCCTCATTTTCCAGCAGCCGTTCAGTAATTATGTGACCTTGATGAGCTTGGAGCATTGTCGTCCATGAAGATGAAATTAAAGCTGTGTTGTACATGCAGAGGCACAGTGATTGCATTAATTATGTTAACCAGGTGGTCTGGGCTTGTCACTAAGCGCCCACACTGTAACACCACTGAAGGCTCGTCTTTTGACAACAGCGGCTGATGCCAAGTGCTCTCCTTTGCTTGTCTCCAACATCGTTGGCTGCCATCATATCTGCTCAACGTGAATTGACTTTCATCGGAGAACAGGAGTGAGGCCCACTGGTCCCTGGTCCGGTCTAAATGCTCCCTGGTCCATCAAGACGATGACGCCTGAGTGTGGTGTTGTGTTCAGATACCATGATGGCAGGTGGTCTAGCAGGCAGACGATGCTGATATGAATGGTTTCTAATGTCTGATGTGACACTGAGCGTCTCGCTTTCCTTTAATGTATCTGGAGTTGAACAGCATTCATCATCCTCTTTTCATCCATGTTGAGCATGAAGCGGCCGTCAGTGTGGGATGTGGAAGAAGGACAAAGTTCACTTCTCCGTGATTCTTCTTCTGTGACTCTGCCAGTCTTTTTGTATCTCTGTTGCAACCTGATGATGACACTGAGCTCAGTGGACACTTTGATCAGAGAACCTCCTGTTTGAACCCTTCAATGTCGAGGTACTGTTAGTCAGTTGTTAGATGATGTCTTAGTCTCATGATGTCTAAATGTCAACACCAAGAAGAGGAGGACGCTTTGAATTCCAATTCTAATTGAACCAGGAAATGTACTGATCCATTCATGGATCAAACACATGAAGCTCCTTGTTAGAAGAAAGAAAGTTCCGCAAAAAGTTATGAATCAGTTGGATATGTGTATTTGGAAATTTAGAGAAGTTCACATGAACTTTTTTTTTTAGATAGCATTGGCGGTTCAGCCTGAAATTTCACCTGAAAGCCAAATATCTCAAATGTAATAGTTAACCATTGATAATAGAAGAAATAATGCACGAAATACAAATGTTCTAACTTTTCGTGTCATGTTATTACTCTTTCACTTTTTGGATTGTTTTGGGTGGTAATGACTTTCATTCACATTCAAAAAACAACAATGTGGTATTTATTATGGGTTTTCACAAAATTGTCACCTTGTCAACTTCAGCACAATACACAGTCATTTGCACAGATGAAAACTGGTGTTGTCAGTAATGACTATGTAAGCCTAATTACATCAGACTGTAACTTGTTTTAAAACTACAGACACCTTTACAATCACTATTTTCCTCACATTTGCCTTTTAGCCTATTGACACCAGGTATAGTTGAAATATTAATCACTGAAAGGAGACAATTAGCAGCTTCGCTCTGAGCTCTCCCGGAGAGCTTGACACTGCTGCCATTCAGCTGTGTGTAGGTGTTAAGGAGCGGTTGGAATAATGTTTCTCTTTTTCTTTAACATTGCTAAAAAAATAACAATCCTTGTTTGTTTCTGGGTATGGAGAGATGTGTTTGTATGTGAATGTTGCACAGGACTGTTCATTTTAGTTCTGGGATTAGGGCTGTGCTGCGTGCGTGCACGTTCATCTCATTTGCACTCAAGGGTTTTAGCCGGGCTCCAGTGACCACTGGTTTTAAACATTATGCATACTGAGAGGACCTCCGGAAGTCCTCTGCAAACTGAAATGTAAAAGAAGTGAGATTATTAGAGGGTACAGCTCCATCAAAGAATTTCAGCGACAAAATAAAAGGGAAAAAAAAATCCAAAATAAGACCAAAAGCAAGGGTTATGGTTAATGGATCTCCGAAGTGGAATGTTTAAAATCTTGTGGAGCATCAGCTGGAAATATTAGCGTGAAAATGGTCCTCAAGGAATAATTAGATCATCCACCAAATATAACCACCGTTTTGTGTGTGTGTGGGTGTGTGTGTGGTGTGTGTGTGTGTGGGTGTGTGTGTGTGTGTGTGTGTGTGTGTGTGTGTGTGTGTGGTTGTCCTGGATATGTGACCAGCTACTTTGCAGGCTGACAAAATCCCGCCGTCTTTGTTGCTGAAACAAACTTCCA
>OMNM01031055.1:27299-46213 GCA_900302745.1 Parablennius parvicornis
TTTCAGAAAGAGGAAAAAAAAAAAAAAAAAACAAGTTTCCGGAAGCAATGGAGGCGCTGACGGCCCTTTTTACAGACCGACTTGCAGTTTTCTTCTAAATTAAATCAACAGACAACCTTTTAGTGTAGTATAACTCTTGTTATACTATTTATAGTTATCACACTGATCCAAACATTTTCCAACTGTTGTTAGACAAATTTAACAGAGGAAGCAACAAGAAATACAGAGGTACATGATTTGATAGTTGAACAAATTATGTCAGAAAACAAGGAACATCAGCAGCACATCTCATTTACGCATGTCTGATGGAGGTGTGTGTATCTGTGCGTGTGTGTGTGTGTGTGTGTGTGTGTGCGTGTGCGTACTTGCATGCGTACGTGCGTGCGTAACTGCGTGTGTGCATACATTAGGTTTTTCCACCGGGTGGTAAAGCCTATTCCATGTAATGCTCAACTAAAAAAATCTGCCAAGTCCCAGGAGAATATGACCTGGGAGTCATGACACTCTGGTGGCCGCCATTGTTGTTATCGTCCATCTACTTGTTCATGTGCAGAAGAATTATTTCCTACGGATGTGGCGTGCATGCGCAGTAGCAAAGTTTTCTGTGTTTACACGGAAAAGGAGTTTGAGCATTTTTAAAAAGTTTCAAGTTGGAGTCTGTTTTTCAAAAAAATGGGTCTTTCAGTTGCACCAAGCACCATTGTCATGTAAAGAGACACGCACACTGCTATCAAAATGTTTCTGTTTCACTTGAAAATGTTTTGTAAGCAGGGCCTAAGATTCACCAAACAGCCTCAAACTCCTGTGATTGTGAGAAGACACCTGGGTACTGGGATATCTTAAAAAGAACTAAAAAAATTCTCACTATAACGTGACAGTGTTAATAACAATGACATCACCAAAAATATATTTGAATGGACATGTTGAAATAAATCAATGTAGTATTTATAAATGTTTGTGTTGTCTTGTGTTGAGCGTGTTCTGTTTATCTCTACTTTGAGTTTGATGGTGATCGGATTTCGTTTCATGACGACGAGCTAATGAGGAGAATTATCTGCATTGTACGGTTTCTTTCTACTGCAGATGCAGACAAAATACTCTAATCTGCATTTGTTTCTATGACAACGAGAGCATACTTACTTGTAGGTGTGATGGACATACAAACCCATGATGGTACAGCAACCCTGTAATTTTGAACGGCAATCAAACTGAATTTACAACATTAGGTATCCATGATGTGATTACATGACTGTATTGCTTTATATTTTCGCTTTTCAGCTGATACTACCTTTGCCTCGCAAAGTGGAATACACAAAAGCTTTGCTCCGGCACAATGATGAAAATGTACTTCATGCGTGGCTTTTCTTTTAAAAGTGAAATATAAAAGCTTTCACACTAAGAGCCAATTCAAACTATGAGCGTGACGAATGTATCAGGACTAATAGAGTACGCCACAAGGCTTGTGGTTCAGCTGTGATTTGACTTAAACAAGCTCGAATCGCCGCTCACACAATCACAGGTCCTGACGAATAATGTTCAGACGGGTCAAATGTCAGAAAGAGGTAAATTATGCTGATTGCTTCAGCTTTTGCTCGCATGCTTAAAATGGCACTTTGTTCAATGTACACACACAACATATGATTGTAGCCATCTTACATTCCTCTCTATCAATACCGTCATGATTTTTTAACAACAGTTTTTTTTTTTAATTAAATTAGATGCCTCGTTATACTTTTAAACAAGTTTTTTATTCTTTAGTTTATTGTGAATCTCGGATTTTTTTCGCATGTACATGTGCTTACCTATTTAGTTCAGTGAGTGTTACTCCTACACAATCTGCAATTTCAAAAAGCACTGAGGATTTTAATGTGGCCTCTAAGTCCACTTTACTTTGTGGTGGGAATAATGAGAACGAGGCCTTGAGAGGGTTTCCCACATGGTTTAAATTGAAGTGTGCACATGTATCAAAGCTTACATACACTGCCAGTTCTCAGTTTGGTTCACATTTAAAATATACATATTCTAACTACATGTAAAGAGTAGATATCTTTATCCATTGTTGTGAAGTGGTGTGTAATAATAATACAATTTCTGTCACTTTCTACTAAATAAAACTTATCTGGAGCCACAAAAACTAAAAAATAAGGAAAACAGTTAATAAAATTTTATTATTATGGAGCCCCTAACATCACATTTGAATAAAAAAAAATAAATAAATAAAAAAAAGAATTGTGGGCACAAATTAATATTTTGTGGTCTTGTATTAGTATTTTGTGGCCACAGGAGATCAGGAAATATTTGAGGCCAGAATTTCCAGTTCCATATCAGATATGTCTGGGGCTCTGCAGTGTGTATAGTTGTGCTATTTATACAAAATCTCTAAAGATTGCACTTATGATGTCTCCTAATTACATAATCCACATTTTTTTTAAAGTTTTTTTTCTTCTATGTTTTACTGATAATCTGTTTTTATTAATGGATTTACAGGATTGGCAACAAAAATCATGGCTTCAGCCTATTCCTTTTTCTGTTACAGAGCTTTTAGCATGTCTAAAACACTTATAATAATACAATACTTTTTTTTCAGCTGAATGCCCAGAATTCAAGTTTTGTACTGTAAATTGTAACCGAAATAAACCATCCATTCATTCATTTATGTACTTTTTATTTTTAGCTGTTTTTGCATTTGTAGCTGCTTTTATTGGTTTTATCTTATTTTTTTTAAATCTATTCTTGTGAACAATAGCATGTATTTTCATTTCACCTTCCCCCTCAACCACCTCCACCACATGTTCACCTTTTTATCAATTTTTGTCAAGCTGTTTTTATTAAGGTTTTATTTGTCTGAAGCCTTTTTAGCAGTTTGATAAGACAGATGGGAGTCCGTATGAATAATAATCTGAGATATAAATGATTCCTCACATATCTTTTTCTGAAAGCCTCAGGAGACTAATGCAGAGGGCTGCACACATGTGAACATGGACAATAATTAAAGGTCCAATACCTCACAGTCTGATAGGAACTTGCCTGACATTGTTCTAATTGAAGCTGGAAATGTCATGGACATTATTTGTTTATTTATTTATTTTACCAGTAATGACTGTCATTGGAAGACAAACTGTAGAATTATGATTTATCTGTCATAGCAACCACTTTTCTGAAGTGTCTGTGCTTTACTCTTCAAGTGGAATCAAACAATAACTCCTCTCTCCGTATGTAAGATTATCTATTGCGGGACTCCTGCTGCGATTGAATCATTTTAAATGGTCGCATTCACACTTCTCTCGAATTAGAACAGTGGAGTACTTCTTTCATCACTTGGCCTATTGATTCATCAGCACACTCGCCTGTTCTGTCACCCGGGTTCTGTGCACAGCAGGCCGGAGCAGCAGCGGAAATGCTCCAGTGATTATGACCCCCGGTGAGAATGTCAGTTCAACACTTCACCTTCTCCACCTCTCATTTCCTCTGAGGCCACGGCTCTGATTGATCTTTCCGCACTGAGAGACAACCAATAAGTCAGGATCACATACAGCACATTAAAAAAAAAAAAAAAGAAAAAAAAAAGAAAACACTGGCTCACAGGATAATTGATTTCTGTTATGGAAACATTAATGCTGAATGCTGGACTTTGCACTCCAACAGAGGACTAATGAATTAGTTGTTTGTTCAACATACCCGGGCCAAGAACGTGCACTACTGCAGAAATGCTGCCTCTTATAAATAATGACTCCATCAGTATTTTTGTCACAGTTTTATTATGGGAGCTATTTGACAGCTTGACAACACTGGAGCTATTATTTGCACAGGCTACATGCACAATGGTGTCACCTCTTGCTTTTATCAGCACGGCTTGCCACTGGTACGCGGCGAAACAGAGTATTTTCTGAGGAAAACGTCCATTTGACATACAAACCACTTGTTTAACAGGAGCACCAATTGATACCGTGTTGTATTACGTGTGATTATTGTAGTGTGCAAATAATATTAATTAAAGACAAACACTTGAAAGGTCTTGACAAATAGCTTATTTATCTGAGGAATTTCACGTTAAATTTCTGAGGTTACTGAGAAAGAAATCTGCCCTGAATTCTTGTGTTCCGTTTTCCAAGACAAAATCTGAGTGAGCAGAAGTAGCATGTTTGAAGCTGTTTGCCCCGAGCTACCTTTTAATAATTCACCGTTTCGTCGGGCTTCTACGTAAACCTGAATCTGCAAAATGTCACGCCACCCTGTGTGTTCTGGGTGGAAATCAATCCTGTGTTGTTGGGGTTTTTTGTTGGGGTTTTCTTTTTTTTTTTTTGTGCTATCCTTTCATAGTGATCTGTATGCCGTTGCCATGGAAACGCTCACATGAAACAACACCCAGAGGTATTCCTGAATGTTAATTTGCCTTACGCCGAGGCCAGACTCCATCATTGTCCGAGCTGAGCTCTTTTCATTGGCTACCAGTTTGATTCATTTGTTATGTAAGGAAGATTGAATGATTTTTTTTTAAATTTATTTTTTAATTTATTTTTTTATAAATCTCTGGTGGAATCTATGTTCTAATGCTGAGATATAAAGATACAGACAATGCAGAATATACATTGTAAATAGTATCAGTTTCAGGTTGGTTTTGTAGAAGTTGTATAAAATATAGCAAATGGTGGTGGTGTAAGTCACATTGATGTAAAGCAATGTTTGCTTTAATCACAGGTGTTTGCTGTGTGCAGACGTGACGCCTGACTCGGTGTCCTTCCCCCACATTGAAGAATTCTCTCTGACAGCGCGTCAGACAGCCTGTCAGACCTCGTGTTTTGAACGCCAAGAGGCAGAGATGTGTCAAACATTCCTGAGGTTGCATCTTAAAAACGCTGCTTGATTTCATGGCTCGAGGTCCCTGGCTGACCGGAGCACCGCGGGGAATGGCTGCCCACACCACTACGCGTCAGGCGCCGTTGATTTGGCCAAACTTTTTGCTCGTCGGAGAGCTGCAGATGACGGCAGTGCCGAAAAGTCGGAGTGACTCATATGTGTTTACAGTTTACACGAGCAGTGTGTGCATAAATTCAGCAAATGAAAGCCTTCTCTACTCAGCTGGTATTGAGCAGCAACTTATTGAGCTTCAGCATAGCAGGATCTGGCCTCAATAGTCTTCTTTTATAGAGCCTTAGAATGACTGGCAAGTCTATACAAATTACTAACGTGTTGGGTAACTCAATGTATTCCTGTGGCTTTCACAAAGAACCTGCACAAGTATGTCCACTCTCAGACATACACAAAATGCATCCAAAAAGTCATGTTTGCTTATAAGATTACATATTATACAAAAATAAATGTATAACCTTTTTGCAGATTGTCGGGGGGGAGATTTGTTTGAGATGCAAGACATAAATGTGATGTTCAACCTTGTCTGAAATGTTTTATGACTTCAGAAATCGACTAAAAGAAAAATTTTTGAACTGTTCAACAATAACAAGATCAGACTGTGCAATTTCCAATGAGTGCCCTTTAAATGGTTGGAATGAAATGAGTTTTCATTCGGAAAGAGAAGCTGTGTAAGTTCACAGAGACACTTTCTGGCTCATATAGAGCAAACCATGAGTTCAACAATCAATTGATTTCCTTTGCGGTTTGCTCCAAACACAAAAAAAAATAATTAGTTGCTAAGGGATATCATTTTGTTTCCCAATAACTTGATATGCTGTGTTTTAATATTAATTATCAGGTTTGCTGAAAGGACTCAAGTTTTGACCTCATGGTCTAACTTGGAGTAATCTTCAGTGGCGGTATCCAAAACCTTAAATAACTGGTCGTGAAATACTGAATAATATCCAAGCAGCAGAGATTAAACACGATACATCCACACATGGCATTACTGATGCATCCACAGGGACAATGGGCCAGACAGAGACTTTTAAGGCTCGTTAGATAATGCACCAATATTACCACATTATGTAATATTGGTGCATTATCTAACAATGCAATAAATTTTCACCTCATAATGTAATAACACTGCATTTTATAATAATCTGCAATATTTTATAATGACTTGTTACATATTGTAACAGTTATTGCAAAATGTGGGTGTTGCACCTTTTTTTTTAAAGGATATGTAATAGTTTGATTCATCATGTAGCAAACCATCAAAATAATTGCCTTAATTAGAGAAAAACATCATGCCATCAGAATAACATTAAGCTCAATAAGAATTCATTAAAAAAAACAAAAACAAACATTGTAATTATGAGTTGATGCTTCATTGATTAAAAGCTACACTAATTAAAGTCTGACACAAAAAACTCACCTCAAAACTGGAAAGTGCAGTTGGTATTTGATGTTAAACTTAGGTCTTTTCTTTTTTCCTTTTCTTTTATTTTCAAGATAGCTGCAGTCAGGAAGACATTTGAGCACAAACACTGTTTTTATTGGGGGGGTTTTCGCACATAGTTTTTCTATTGTTTTGGTGTTGCCTGCGAGTATGAAATCCTGCAGTTTGTGTGCAAATGGAGAGCAGCAAAGTGTTTTCAAAAAGAGCAAGCATACTGGACATTTCTATACCCTCTTGTGACTCGCAGAGCTTAATCATACAACCTGTTTTATCAAAGGAGACGGTGATCTTAATTGTGAATCCTGAGAAAAAGGCACCTGAAGAACTCTATTATATAAGAAAATTCTCTAGTCTGATGAGACAAAGTTGGAACTCTTTGGATGCCAGGCGTCCTGAGGAAAACCAAACAATGTTCATCACAATGCCAGTACCATCTCTATAGTAAAGCATGGTGGTGGCAGCATCATGGTGTAAGGATTTTTTTTCGGTGGCAGGAACTGTTAGGAGTGGAAAGTAATTGCAGCAATGTGCAAAGACATCGTGGACCCAGAGAGCTCTTGACCTCAGACTGGGGCGACGGTTCATCTCCCAGCACACAGCTAATTACTTGAAGCACACCGCTAAGGTAGTAAAGGAGTGAATTCAGGGTAACTATAGGAAGGTTGTCCTGACGCATTCAGCCGAGACCAAGGTGAATCTGATTGGGAATCTCCAGAGAGATCTGAAAATGGCTGAAAGGTGCTGCAAAGAGGAAGGAGTGAAACTACGAGCAAAAATACTTGAGGCTGTAATTGCAGCTAAAAATGCGTCATCAAACCATTGAGATAAAGACTGTGAGTACCTATGTAAGTGGAATTTCTTAGCTTGTGTCCTGGAACAAGGGCAAAAATAGCCTATTGTGAATGCTTCCTGGTTGCACTGTATAAACTCAGGTGTGAAGGAAAAAGCCCAGGTGTGAAAAGAGGACAGTGCAGATGTGAATTTTCTAGGAACATGACACTGCACGAAGATGAAGAAATCAGTAACATGAAGGAGGGAACAAGGATGCAGAAAAACAATACAAAACATTACATCTGGCCCTTTTCCCGTAAAAGAAAATGCATTCAAAATGGTTGAATTAGCTTAAAACGTATCCAGAAGATTGGTTGGGTGTAGAATACTGTATATAACAATTTGTTTACTGGTATTTTGAAGGCATTGACAAGAAACTGAAAATCAAAGTCATATGTTGTCCATCCAAGCTACTGCAAACTGATGAACAACAGAATAACAAGTCACTGTTAGTTGCGAAGGTGATTCAGACCATAATTGCAGTATGCTGATGATTCTATAAAGCTTCCACTCATCCTCATTTGTAATATGATATAATTGTTAATTGCGTTCATCTTCCTCTTTGTCCTCCACACCTGATCCATCACTACAGCAACTAATGCAAATGCACTGCATTATGGGATACATTATGAATGGCAGAGTGATATGATGCACCCTGGAGATCTTTAATGACACGTGTGTCTTTTCGCAACAGCACAGATTTGGTAGGCTTGCCACATACTACCCGGTGGTCGCATTAGCAGCCTCTGCACTGCTTGTGCTTTTTTTAATATCGCCACTGAACACTGACATGGATTGATGTTAATAAGGCCTTGCTGCCGGAAACAAATCAAAAACCTGGCTTATTATGGACTAAAACAACACGTCTGCTTTTATGCCATAGTGTGACAGACACAATTCATAGTTGGAAGTGTTTTTTGTTTGTTTTTGTTTCTATAACAAATTGATGAATCACTGCCCTCAATGAACAATAGATTACAACAGTAATGCTATTCTGGCATTCTCTTGTTACATGAATCATTTTGGTCTCCTTCATTGTCTTGAATAATTCAAGAAGTCTTCCTCAGCCTTTACTGATTCTCGAACAATTAAGTTTCACACCTGACATGAATTTCATTCTATAGCTTTGCATTTCAGCCTCATTAGCAGCTGTATTACGGCATCTAATTTCCCTGCGGCATTCATGTAAAAATGTGCACAGTGACAATACAATTTGGTGCCACTTATGTACAGTTCACTGCCAAGTACTAGCTGTGAATGAATATAATCAAATTTAACACACAACGTTGAATCCAAAATAAGAAAATGGACACACACAGGCTCTGATTAAGGCAAATACAACTTACCTGTATACATGATGAATTTATTCATGATGAATACAGGTAAGTGGTGGGGTGTCAGGGCCTGCAAGGCCTTCTCTGAAAGCCTAAGAAGAATATCTGAATCACAGGCTGATGTTAATTATATTTTGTTAACAATAATTACAAATGGTGGGTCCGATTGCTTCCATGGCTTCTCCTCCCGGTTGCATTGCTTCCAAACCTGTATTTTCATATTAAAGTTTTCAGCCATCATCTGTTGCTCGGGTCAAATAAATCTGTGGCTTTGTCAACTCACAATGGCTGAAGGAGGTGAGAAATGGATTTGGTTGTTGACTTATTGTTAAAGGTATTTTCAAGACAGACTTTTCATGAGGTCACTGAACACTCATCAGTTGCTCCGAGCACATGAAGCTGCACCTGACACACTACTTGTAACTCCAAGGCAAGATTCTGGACTACGTTATTTGCAGACCAGATTTCAAGACAACCAAAAACTGATGTTTGTCACCTTCCTGGACCCCAAGAATTTTTGGGAATACCAGAAAATTGTCCTGCATGCAGCCTCCTCCAGCTGAACTCAGGGACACCAAACACCACAGCTAAGAACAGAACTGACTGGCATGTAAACCATGGATGAATTTGGAGGAACACTCAATCTTGTTCTTGCCTTCCTTCAGTCCTGGAATGAATTCAAACTTATTCCAGAATATGACAGGGCAGCTCGACTGTCAGTATTACCTTCAATGGTGATAGAAAAGGATTTCTTGATGGAAATGAATCTCAGAAAGTCTGTATGACAGAGTAATTGAATTCTGATTGAGGAAAGAAAGGGTGGATTTTGTGTACAAATAATCAAACATTTTTGGTGGGTTAAACATTACTATTTTCCTAAACAATATTGCAATTTCATAAGGTTATTATCGATGCGTTTTTATGCAGAAGTCGTACATTAACTGCTGAATTAAAAACAAACAAGGTACCCATGCAAACACGTGCACCACCAGAAAGCAAGGCCTGTCATAAAATGAATACATTGTGTGTCCACTTTTATTTGTCATCCTTTTTGTCGTGGAAGCTTTGTTCCTGCTGTCCATTTTTCCCAGCATTTGTCGTTGACAGCTGGACATACTTGTGGTCCGTGGCGGTGCTGTGGCTCAGTTGGTAGAGTGGATTCACTTCTCATCCCAAGGTCAATTTTCCACCTCACTCTGTGCATGTGTGGAGGTCTCCTTGGATAAGATGCCCCACAATGCTTTACAGAAAATGAAGGTCGAGCTCCGTGCACTGTGAGTGTGAGTGAATGCTTATGAAAAAGAAAAGAAAAGACAATAAACCCCATTCATCTTCTCTACAGTTTACCCTGCTCAGAGTTGTTGGAGCCGGTCCCAGTTAGCTCAGGTTAAAGGCAGGGCTCAGTCTGAACAGGTTGCGAATCCATCACATTAAAACACACAGAGACAGACAAACACTCAGATTCACACATATCGGCAATTGAGGAACATTAATTAACACCACATACATATTTTTTGAACTGTGAGAGGAAACCAAATTACCCAGAGAAAGGCCACGTGGAGAGCATGCAACCATGCAGAAATCTCTCTACTTGTCTGATTAACTACTTCGAATGTTGCCGCTGGTCATTTGTGGTTATTTTGCTCCAAAATATTCTCTTTGCTTTGCCTTGAAACCCCGCTAAGCAAAATGGATTTAGTGGCCTGACAGACTTTTTTTAGAATAATATTGTTAATTACAATCACAATACATGGACATACATGAAGTAATGCAATGACAATGAGTCAAATCTGAGAGTATATTTGAAATGATCCAGTTCTTTTCTGCTTTTCCAAAGAAGCACTTCATTGGCATCATTAAAGATGTCATCTGCCTTTTCTTCTTTTTTTTAATTTTATTTTAAAAGCCTGATGTTGAAGCAACATTACTCCTTGATTAAAGTTCCAACAGAGTGCACATGAACAATATTACTTTTCCTTGCCCCCGGTGAATTGGCTGGTTCAGCGGACTTGTACTCCTTTATCAGCAGACAACAGCTTCAGCACGCTGTGTTAAAGATGAATTCAAAGGTCAGCGTCTTGAAGAAGGAGCTGATTTGGGTGGGGACTGTTTGAAGGGACCGTCGGCGTATCATACTGATTATTTGACAGCAAGCCTTCTGATTATGCAGTGATTGCTGGTAGATTGCCTGGCGCTGCAGCCTCTCTCCATACCTCCACCCTGCAATGCTTTCCTGCAGTGAAGTGTGAACATTAAAGTGAATGTGGAGGAGGAGTTCCCCACCAGAGAGAGGACGGTGAGGAGAGAGGGAGGGAGGGAGGGCGGAGAGTAAGACAGCAGCAACACTGGTAGAGAGTGGTATGCAGTGGAGGAGCAGAGGCTTCAGTGTGAAGAGTATGAGCATCTTAACAGAGCGGGTCTGCTGGGAGTGTCGTCTCTGAGCCGAGAGGAGCTTTGGATACTTCCCGCTTATCAACATCAGCATCCTCATCCTCATCTATCTGGTAGGCTCACGGTGCATCCGCCTGATCTGCATGCTAATCCTATTAGTAATGAATATCAGTTTGTTTATCTCAAGCACATTTGTAATTCTGATGTCTGGAACAGATTCAGCATTTTCAATTTGGGTCACTTGCTCACAGGAGGCAGAGATGTTGCAGCTTCTTTGCTCCGATCTAAAGTTTTCCCTCTCAGCCTTCCCCTCTGCCACAAAGCGGGAGAAGACGAAGATGCAATATGTGGCGCTGTAATGCCCTGTCCTCCCCGTTATCACTGTGGCTCCTGTTCTGTGTTGACATGTAGATATTTTCCCACACAGCCAGACTAAGACTGTGCTACAGTACATCCCCTTCGCTCTCCTCCTCTGACTCTGCTGTTTTCACCACTTATTGTTTCGTCCCCTAAAATACTAATACTACTCCCCTGCGAGCTCAAATCTTCAAATTTAATAAGCTGTCAGGCTCTATTAACAGATCATAAAGCCTCTGTGTGTCAGCCCCGTGTTTTCTATGATCAATCCCTACTGAGACTTAAACATGTGCACTGCAGATTTAATCCTCTGCTCTCATATCCCGCCGCAGCTGGAAATCTAATATCAGTCCAGATTGGCGTTCCCTCGTGGGGGGAGCAAGAAATATCAGCCACGTTATGGACAAGATTTGTAAAGTCTGGTGTGGAGACGGAGCAGTAAAGAAAATTCCTCTGCAGCAGCCACCTGATGTTATAAACACGTTTCTTTATAAGGTTAAATGAGATGTGCTCCTTCTATTCTCCCCTATTCTTAAGTGTCATTTACCAGCCATCGACTGTGATCACTATATCCTCACTCAGTCACGATTCTTCACTAAGACAGCCAATACAGATTGATAGTCAAAGGATGCTAAAAGTTTAATGCTGCTTAATAATTAAGTCAGACCTGTTTTTGCTTTGAGGTGATAGATAAAATACCGCGACAGCCTGAGGACAACTTAAAGAAGCGCCACTAAATTTCAGCATCTGTCATCTGGAAGCTCCGCTCTCCCAAACAGCTGACTGATTTCTTCATATTTCAACATTAAAATAACATCTGTCCATTTTTAGCAGCAGTTTTGTTGCATTCTGAGTTCTCACTGTGCTAATATAATCCAAGCCATCACATTTGTCCCGCTGGAGACACAGAGCAAACAGCCTGACACCCACGTAAAAAACCAGTCTGGTTACTGAAGGTGGATAATTAGCAGCCTTCATTCATGCATTTTCAGTTCAATTTAGATCAAGCTGCTTCCTTGCTTCAGGGTAATTGTGTTTTTAAAAAAGTACATTTTCTTTTCCCCCCTTTCTCTGTGAGGGTTTCTGTTGTCGACAGTGGGAACAAAAACGTGGGTTGATTTCGTTGTCTTTAATCAATTTCACGACGAAAAAATTTAAAACGCTAAATGTATCGTAAAAATCATGACAGATCAGCACTTCAGCTTTATTGACAGCTCTTGCTTGGGTGGTTTGTTTCTCCACAAAAATTCTGCTATTATGATGTAGTGGAAGCTTCAAATGCTATCTAACATGGATTTCTGTTGATCCCAGCAATGCTCTGTTCAGATGCCAATGCCACTCTCTCATGATGAAGTAAACAAGTGTCGCTTTGAAGTCCACTCCTCTGAAAAAGATACTAGAATGTCCTCATTTTGTGGAGAAAAAAAACTGAGAGCTAACTGAAAGGCTCTTGAAATAGATGCTTCCAGCTGTCTGTCCTTAGACGGAGAAGATCTCTGAGTACAATGCACAAGGGTCAAATCACAAACATATCACAAATAACTCGTACATATATGGAGAGATGCATTGCTTTACATAGCCTTTATGCTGATCTATTGTTCCGTGTCTGTCCTCAAACCCAGCAGGTCAAAGTAAGCTGGCCTCAGTCCAAACCTACCCATCAATTCTCACCTCCCACTGCTGCTTGAATCATTACGCCACTGTATGCCTAATGAGTATCCTTATCTCGTCCATTTAATTGATATCTGTAGTTACAGTATCATAGAACACTGTTGTAGTAATACACCATTATCAAAACGTAGGATTTTAATGAAAGGAAGTTAATAACAGTAAAACTCTTATATTTTTATGGTTTTTCTTTCAGTTGGTTGATTTTATGGATAGAGTTTGAATGGTTAAAATTAAATATGTTAGTTGATGATCAATACTTCACAAATGTATTTATTATTGTGGCCCCGAAGTGCAAAACTAAATTACAAAATGTGAAACACTTTTACAGACTGTGAACTACTTGGGGGTTAAGTGTCTTGCCTCGAACATATGTGCAGGACGAAGTGGGCGAATGGGCGATCAAACCACAGACGTCAGGCTTGGAATATGAGCCACTGATCTAGTCGAGCCAATTATGGCTTCCAACATAGTGAGAAAATGAATACTAGTCATCAGAAAAGGCTCCCTCTGAAACATGTTGATATGTAAACATAAATGCTTACTCAGTCACATAAATGCATCTAACAAGACCATGGTCTCACTGTGGTGCCTATTTAGTAAACAATAATCTATTTTAGTCCAGATGATAGATGGGGGATCAGTAAATTATTTATAGACATTATCTTTCCTTGTGTGTCACTGTGACCCACTATCGAGAACGCCTCTTTACTTTCAAGCCCCACTTTCCCTCCACTCACAGTAGCACCATATGTCTATTTGACACACGCAAAGAGCGCCGGCTGACGTCATCGGAAACATCTTTTTTTAATAAAGCGGAGCACCTGCAAAGCTCAATTGTAGGTCAGATTTTGACATTAACCATTGCTTCAGAGAAAAGCCTCTTCACTGCGGCTCATCACAAATTTCCAATGTGATCCAGGCTGCACAAGCGAATGTTCCCCCATGAAACGACAAGTTTTTCCATTTGGTTTCCAGTGATTGGATTCAACCTGAGCACAACTCTCAAACTGTTGAGTTTGACACTCAGTGGTTGGATTAGAGAGCAGAGCACCTGGACTGGCTACTTTGAGTGATGTCTATTTCAAAGCCAATTATCAGAATATAAAGCAAAAAAAAATTAAATGGCAACACGCATAGAAACAATCTAGATATAGCTGTGCTGCTTTGCAACCTTACGTGTAATTACCTCCCAATTTATTTGCACAAACAAATTGTGCCAATTAAAGTGTTTTTGTCCTGTCAAAGTGCATGGCCCCACTCAAAAAGGTAAATATTTATCTTTATAAAATCTTAGCGTATGCAGGCATGTCAGTGATTTCTAATGATTCGAAAATCTGCTGATAATTTAGCAAAAAGCTCTTTGACTAAAACTTTTTTGTCATCTCATCAACACTGACCTCCAGAGCATGAACCACAACTCCCGTCTACAATCCCCCGAGATTTTAATCTCTATTTTCATGATTTGAGATGTCAAGTGATCTACGTGCGTTTGTCTGATACATGTATCCTCTCTTTTCGTTCGCACCAGACTTGCAAAAATGTCTGATTTTGAGGATTTCAATTGGCCTGGAGGGCAGACCAACGTGTCTGAAGTCTACCAGCTGAACCCCACCAGCGTGATCGTGTCCGTGGTCTTCTCCCTCATTTTCCTGCTCGGCACCGTGGGTAACAGCCTGGTGCTAGCCGTGCTGCTGCGCAGCGGCCAGGTCGGTTACAACACCACCAACCTGTTCATCCTCAACCTGAGCGTGGCCGACTTCTTCTTCATCATCTTCTGCGTACCGTTCCAAGCCACCATCTACACCCTGGAGGGCTGGGTGTTCGGCTCCTTCATGTGCAAAGTGGTGCATTTCTTCATCAACCTCACCATGTACGCCAGCAGCTTCACGCTGGCCGCCGTGTCCGTTGACAGGTACTTTAATACCACAGCATTTCACTGTAAGCACAGCAATCGCATACGTTTTCCACATTTATTTTCATGTGGTGTTGTTGGAACCGAATTATTTCTCATCTTGCAAAATACTTTGACACTTTGTGTGAACCTATTGATTATCATGTGAGGCCCTGTGTACGCCACATTGTGAGTGAAAATGCATAGTTTTTGTTGTTTTCGTTCCAGAAACACTGGAAAAAAATTAATTTTCATGCTGGGCCACTAGTGGGTGCTGTTCTTTGTTTTTTTTAATCAAACGTCGCACATCTGCAGAGAACAACAAGCTATAAACATTAACAATAAGTACACAAACATTTGAGGAAACTGACCAAGTTGGGTTTCTATTAAGGGTAATTGTCAACAATAAAACTACCAAGTTCCTGAGAATTTGGAGTGGGAGTCATGACACTCTGGAGGCCAGCATTGTTGTTATTGTCCATCTGCATGCACATTAGCAACGTTTCCGCTGCCTACACGGAGTTGGAGCGTTTTCAGAAAGTTCCACCGAGCACGGTTGTCATGTAAATGGACACCCAAAACGCAGCTATAGATTTGCGATTTTTCTTAAAAATGTTGTTGAGTGGAGGCGATCCACACAACATCATTCCTGATGAGAGAAAACATTAACGTGACGCTAAATGCTGGCGGGACACGTTCACTCGCCCCTACAAACACAAGCAGGACTCTCCCATGTCAGTGTCGAATTCTGAGAAGTTTCTCATGATTTATTTAATTTGATGTGCAGATTTGATCAGGACAACCTCAACCCAGGCAAAGCTGTGTGACCTCCTGTGACTTTTGGGCCAGAGGACGATGTATTTCCAAAAATAATGTGTCACAATGGTTGTTGGTTTTTATAAATTTTCACTATCTTTTTATTTTGAATCTACAAGATTTGGCACCAAATGATAAAACACACATTTCGCTTGCATCCTGTTTTAACCTGGTATTTTGAAACATGAGGCATTGTACTGACGCGTTTACATGCAGGACCTCGGTGAATGACTCACACCAGGCAGCAGTGGAATCACACAGTTTGTTCATGGCTGAGAAAAACAGGGTCCATTGCAAGAGAAAATCAATCCCACTGGCAGGTATAAAATGAGAAAACAGACAAAAACAAAACACTTTGTGAATATTATGAGGAGAAGCTGGTCTCACGATTATTGCATTGTAAAGTTATTCATTCACAGGTTGTCATACATGTTGGTTATTGACAGGATATAACTTCCTTCATCTTCAATCTAATTTGTCACTTGATGAGAATCAAAACATTTTAATAAATGCTCAACCATTTCAGGATAAAAAAAAAGTCTCTTACCGTTCCTCCATCTGATCTCAGATTAGAAATAACTGAAATTACTTAATCATGCACTCACTCTCTCTTAACCTTCAATCAAAGCATTAATGAACACAGATTAATTCATGCAGATTAAAAGAGATGTGTAGCTGTGACCTTTATTCCATTTGCCCTTGTATCGTCTCAGTACTGTCATGTTTCGTCCATTATTCCAAACTAGGATTTATATAGATGCAGTAAAACCCAAAATAATACAACAAGCTGCATTCTCTGTACGCATTGAGCTTTTTACAGTTGATATGATCTTGGCTTCAATATTCTGATGTCTCAAAGGAATTGTGCACTTTCCTACTACAAGACCAGAGAAAACAAACATTTCAATATTCAAGCGCACGGGTCATTAATGTAAGAAAATTGTGTTAGTCTGCTTAATTGTAGGAAATGAGAACACTACCGAAGGCGTTAATTTGTGGGGGACAAATAGGAATTAAAGGGGAGAATTTTTAAGGTTTTTATTTGTACTGAACAAAACTCCTCAAGTCAAGGCTTCTGTTTGCATACAAATCAGATCAGAGAACAAAGCCTATTCTTATAGATATAAAGTCACTTCAGTTAGAAATCCATTTTGTGATCAGACGCACAATCTCTCAGCAATCATCATCCCGTGGCCCTGATGTCAAGTTCAATATGGAACCACGCTGGAAGATGAGCTTACCTGGCACTCTGTTCAGATTTCGTTGTGGAGAGAAGAGGAGGCTGGTGTGGTGAGCTCATGACAGTGGGAGACAACACCTGTTAATCAGGCAATAATGGACGAGCATGTCAGAGAGCCGCAGCGGCTGATTTGTGTTTCGTCCCTGATGTGTTTCTGCTCATTTCAACAAAATCTGTGAGGTTCATTTGCATGAAACAGACCTGAGCTGTCCAGCTGCACGTGTATAATTAAATCTGATTACAAGCTGCTGCTAGGTCAACTGTTACTATTGTACTACAACATTTAAGAAACATTTATTTGGGGAGCATTTTTGAGTTTGGAAGGAAAAGATATGATTGGAATGGAGGAATTAGTTGGAGAAAGTATTATTTTTCAGGATTCCTTCTTCTGTGTTGATTTTTCAGGAGCAATTGTGGTAAACAATATTTAAACGGTTTGATTTTAGAGTGGTCCTGTAGTGCATGCTCCTACAATGGCAAATCAAAATCATCAAATTGGGATATGATGTGAATCCAGTATGGTATTCATATCAGCTGCAGGAAATACATGTTGGGAACCCAACATTTTTCTCAATTTAAGTTTAAATGAACAATTGTTACTGCTGCAGTTGTTGTATTAACTACCACTACTTTCCTTTTTTTTTTCTGAAGTTGAACAGTTAGGTCTGGGATGTTTATAGAACTAGATTTTGATCTATAAGACTTCAGACATCACTGGATCTGTAACCCAGCATTATCAAAATCATCTGCAATTTGATCTCAAAGTCGACTGGACCAGTAAATCACATCATCATGGCATATAAATAGATAGAACTCAAAAACTGTCTTTGTTTTAGCACAACAAATTACTAATACGTTATTAAGTTCTCATTTAATGAAGTATCCTTTTACAACACATGAAAAACATGAAATTTGACCGACAGACCTGCAATTTCAATGACATTATGCCTCAGTTCATCTTGTGATTTAGAACTTACAGATCATAGTGGATTTGTATATTCACATCTTCAAAGGCCTTAAACCTTTATTCACATGTAGCTGGAACTCAAAAATATAGTCGACTGGTTCATATTCAAAGTCAAAGTCTAGAAATAACCTTAAACATTTATACTTCTGTGTAGTAATCCTGATCAGCTGACCTGACTCAACACATAAGACAAACTTAAGTGGAAAGACCCATGTGCGCCCCTGGTGGTCAATTAAAAATGTATTGCAGTAATTGCTATAATTTCTCACAGCTGGCAACTTTCATCTAAGACTCTGGCAGACCAGTTCTGGTCCATAGGCTGTATGTTTGACACCCCTGCCTGTAAACGATATCCCTCAGACGGTCAATGCAAAACGTTCATTGTCCTTGTTGGGCAACATAGTCAGCTCAGTCAATGCAGCCAGTGAGCAGCAGGCTCAATCTGGCTGTTTTGACTTTTTTTTATCAGATGCAATAGTCATTTCCTCTGCACTGTGGAACATATAAGTCAGGGAGGTTAATGAATTTCTGTTGTTTTTCGTCCCCAGTTCCCATGTGTGAAAACTGAGAGAGAGAAAAATGAAGCAGTTGCCTACAGTCACACTTAAAACCTGGAATTCCCAGCAGGGTTGAAATCACAGTTCAGCCTGAATGAGCAGCATGAAACTGTGCTGAGGAGAAATATGTGCTGCTGTGCTCTGCCCACAGCCTCATTGTGTGTTTACTATGACTTTAAGGCAGTGAATAAATGTAAAACGGTTTTATATATATATAATTGCTTTTATTCAGGGTTTCCATTTACATAACAATAAAAAAAAATCTATATTCAAGATCTGATACACACATGCTGGGATAATAGTACAAAAAACACCCACATTAGAAAATAGGAGTTATTCATGCAATCCATGATTTCAAAATCTACAGTTCTGTATTTAAAAAAAATTTTTTGGGTGGCTTTTTGAAAGATAGACAAAAACCTCCAAGGCTGATTCACTGGTCCACAAGGGAAGGTTTGAAAATGTATTCATTCTCAGATGCCACGCATACTGAGAGGAACCTGTATCACATTCAACAGATTATTTACCAGGCTGCCTTTCAGTAGC
>OMNM01031062.1:0-12155 GCA_900302745.1 Parablennius parvicornis
AAACTCCCTTTTAACAGGAGAGTGAAAACCCTCAGTAATCTAGACCTATGGCAGCTTAGTTTAGTGGTCCTACTTTTGTTAATTTCTTTATTTATTTCCCTAGTTATAAGTTTTATTATAAGCTTTGTCGAAAATAAAGATTTTTAGTCTACTCTTGAATAAGCTTTGTCGAAGAGAAAGATTTTTAGTCTACTCTTGAATAAACTAATGGTTTCTGCCCCTCGGACTGAGGCTGGAAGGTGGTTCCACAGTAAAGGAGCCATATAGCTGAAACTTCTGCCTCCTGTTCTACTCTTATGGACTTGACGGGTTACCAGCAGTCCTGCATCCTCAGAGCGAAGAGCTCGCGGAGGGTGGTACACTTCTAGGAGTTCATTAATGTAGGACGGACCCTGTTGATGAAGAGTTTTATAGGTGATCAAGAGGATCTTAAACTGTATTCTGGATTTTATTGGAAGCTAATGTAAGGTTGCCAGCACTGGAGAGATGTGCTCTCTCCTTCCAGTTCTAGTTAGTAAACATGCAGCAGCATTCTGGACTAGCTGGAGGATCCTAACAGAGGAGTTGAGACATCCTGACAATAGGAAGTTACAATAATACAATCTTGAGGTGACGAAGGCATGAATAATTTTTTCTGCATCTTTAAAAGACAAAAAGTTTCTAATCAAAAACAAATTGGTGTTATTGATTATGATATTGATTTATCTTCATTAAAAGCAATTTTAATAGATTTTTCACTTTGATTTTAGAATAGTCTATTGAGAAATATTCTACTTTCCAAACATCTAACATGAAAAGCAAAATGTGGAGTTTGCTTCCACAGCATTTGGAGGAGGTGCAGCTGTGAATGTGGAAGGAGGGAGGAGTGACCACACAGGCCTGGGAGGGGGCGCTTGCCTTAAGGTGACGACTCAAAATATATTCCTTATACAAGCTTACTTGCATTCAGACAGAAGAACCACAGACCTGGATCAGCTTCCTGTTGCTGCTCATCAGAGTCCCCCAGCTTATTTTTCTCAGAAAATCCAAAATTTACGATGTTTTTCTGTTTGAAATTGAGCAGCTGTATGATTTAAAGTGATGTTTAAGACTACCGCCCCCACACTTCAATGGTGAGGACAAGAATTGCATACAGGCTGGCAACTTTATTAAAGTGATAAGTGAGTGATGATTCACCCTCATGCACAAATATAATTAAATAAAAATAGTCTAATTTTACTCATGATCATGACCAAACTGAAAACAAACAAACAAAAAAAGGCACAGGAAAAAACAGCATTGTACCAATATTTTAGAGACCTCCCAAAATTTCACAAATCATGTTTTAAGGCCCACAACCATGATGAGCAGTCTTGCTTATGGCCAATATTACATTTTCTTTGTTTTCTCCATCATGGCTGAGGTCTGCTTCTGTGAGGGAAATGGCAGTGCGTTGCCTCATCGCCACCGTGGACCTTTTAGACTTCTGTGTCAGTAACTTGACCGTAGTGGGCGTCATCGCACAAAACACAGTCTATGGGATAATGTGTCATGACTCATGGCACACATGGAGAGGGATTGAAGTATTTCTGAATTGATTTGAATACATTTTTTCCAGATAAACTTGAGTTTTATTCCATGTGCATATGGAACAAGCCAGAAAAGCAGAGTAATAGATATTATGTTGTAAAGCGGACCTCGCTATTGTGTCTGGAAAAAAAAGGTTTGAGATTTGAGAATTACTCTGCCAGTTCGTCTTGTTCCTATTTCTTGCCGCCAGGTTTTTGAAAGTCTGTATGTTTATTACATTTCAAGCTTGCCTGGTACTGTTGCTCTGAATATCTACCTACCTGTTTTGATACTCTGTTCATCTAATGTGGTTTTGGATTGTTTTACAAAGTTTTTTATTGTGCTGTTGAGTTGCAAGTTCATGTGCTGTTACAGTATGAAATAGGAAAACAATCACTGCCTCAAAAGATGTTTACATACTCCCATGAAGTGGCTGTAAAATGCTTCATCACAAAGCTTAAAGTAATTTCTCAGAACATTGTTGAAGTTTAAAGATAAATGATCCTCAGAGAACAGCACTGCAATAAACAAGACAATCTACAGAAAATTATACATTATTATACGATAATAAACAACCAAAAGGTTGTAAAATAAGTAGCACTTTTAATTTTCAACAATAAAATGCACAATACCATATTACAGCACAGTATCAATGTAAAACCACAGTTTTCAACATATTGTGGTCATGATTTCAGATAATTTAATTCAGCAAGTCTTTGCATGTGATTTTATATATTTCCAATCAGTCACTTCAGTAACTCAGTGCTGTTATTATGAGCCAAACAAAGACGTAATCAACCAAATACTCAGTGTGGACAGAGCTGATGGACACATTATGGCAGGGCAGATACACAGGCAGTGTTCCCACAGCTGACGCCAGCACTGTATGTTACACTCACAGACAAGACCCTTTCTTTTGCTTCCAAAATCAGATCTGGGCTTTGAGGAAACAGTTGGGTGTTAAGCCCTTGTAGTCATTCCCTGGATCCAGGGAATGACTACAAGGGTACTGGATTTGAGGGCTACTATTACACAAACTGGCTATTGAATGTGGAAAATTGTCCCTCCAAGGGTAAGAAAGCAAAATCATAGGGTAGTTTGTAGAAACATTTTCTTTGTCTCAACCAGGGGTCTGCAATCTGTGGCTTTATTGCCCTTTTGTAAACGCTACCTGAAGCATTCACCAAATGTTATACTGTTTGTTTTGTTTGTTTATTAGTTAATTATTTCGTGGACAGCCCCCTTTTACAATAAAAGCTTTAGCCTTTGCGGTTAGTTTCCAGCTGTAGTCCCCGGCAAGTTGTGAATTGGCACCCAAAAGTGCATAATTAAAAATGTAAATACTGAAAAAAACATTTAATCTTGTTTTTGTTTTATTTACACACTCAACGTCATTTTTAAAAATAATTATACTGTATCTCTTTGCGAAAACAAAGTTTTTAAAAAAGAACAATGAAAATCGCTAAAATGGGGGAAATAGCTAAAACCACAAGAAATCTGGGAAATAATCTGCTCAAAAAGATTTTTAAAAGAAAAAAAAAGCTCTTTAAAAAGAGTGCTAAAATGGTTGAAATAGCTAAAATGTCAAATTTGTCTAAAAATGGATGAAAAATGTTGAGACCTCTTAAATCAGGTCCAAAAACAGCTGAAAATGTGATATGTTTACCAACCTAAATTGTAATGGAGACAATATACAATAAATGCAACATAAGACACAGTTTATGTTCATATATCAAAACTGTATTAGAAAATTTAAAAACTATGTTCACCTCAATTTAAAGGTCAAAAGTGTTTTGCAGTTCCTGTTGAATTTGATATGGTAGAAATTGACAAAACCATCTCTTCTAATCTTAAAGGTTGCAAAACCCTTGGTCTCCACCAAACCATTTTTGGAAGATAAAGTCTGAGTGTCATTCTTTTGTGGGCAGGTCAACGTCTTCCTGTCCTTTGTGGTGCCCATGGTGGCCATTTCTGTACTGAACGGGGTGATCGCCAACCAGCTGCTGAGGATGTTCCGCGAGGCCGAGCCAGACAACCGTGTCTACATCATTGGAGACAATCCCACCATGCTGAGCGTCACTGTGGAGTCCAATCGCGCTCAATCACTTCGCCATGGAGTGCTCGTCCTCCGTAAGTCAATGTTCCTCTTCACCAGATGACGGGTTTTCATTTGGGGCAAGTTTTTCCAGACTGATTGCTTGTTTCTAGGCTTTAGCGGTTTAATTCTTTCCTCTCAAATGTTGGTGTTGTTCCTGCTTTAAACCTTTGGTGCCATTATTCTGTACATATGGCCCTGTGACTTCATTCTGAGCTCTACGGTTTTGTTGTGACTGATGCTTTTGCCTCACAGCAAGAACATCCCAAGTTCAAGTCCATTAGGGAATGTTTCTGTGTGCAGTTTGCATGTTTGTGCTGTGTGTGCCAGGGTTTTCTGTGGTTGCTTACGTTTCCCCCCTACAGTCCATATTGGTGACTCTAAGTTGCTTTTTGGTCTGAATGTGACTGTGTGTAATTGTTTCGCCCTGGGATGACAACAAGCCTGTTCCTCACAACCCTGAACCAGATGAAATATAACTGAAGATAAACAGATGGACGACTACAGCCTTATATCGTGTTAGTTGTTAACTGTCACTGGTCCTATTTGATGAGTTTTATCAGGCTCTTTCAGTATTTTTCATGTATGGGATGACTTTAATCCCATAGTCTGAACCAATAACAGTTGAAAAATAAGATTTCCTGATGATTTTCACAATAAAAGATTGGATACGTAAGTTGGGCTTTATAGACAATAAAATGATAAACTATTCAATTTTAAGTTAGATGTTTTTATTTTGAAACATTTGCCAAGTTTTTAAATATTGTCGATGTGTTTGCTGTTGTTTTGCATCAAAAATAACAAATCTAATCGTTTAATCAGTCTCCATTGTATTTGTATCAAATTTAATTTTAAAAATGTTTGTTTTCTTTAAGAGAAGCTTGCGATTTTGTCTCGTAAAGAGCAGGCTTCTCTATGAAGAATTTACATGTCCTCCCTGTGCATGCATGGGTTTACTACCAGATTCCCAAACAATGCATGTGAGATTAATTGTTGAATCTAAAATTTCCTGCAGGTGTGTGTGATTGTTTGTCTTTCTATTTTACTTTTGCATTGTGTGAACATGGTTGGATAAAGGAGTCATTCTTTCAAAAGACGTCGCCATGACTTGGTTTTCCTGTTGCTTCAACTCTCTGGCGGCTCCACATCCTGAACCGCATTTTGAAAGAAGTGTTTGGGGTCATTTTTATATTCAAGTGGTCCTTTGGGTTTCTACTCCTTTAATTCATCTTCTGTAACAAACTAGGTTCTTACTTATTTGAATTGTACTGAAACTGGAACATAATGAAGACTGTCTCGTCATTTCGTGCAGCTAATTTATGGAAATTTAAAGGCTGCAACTGTGTTGTGCATCAACCAAGACAGTCAAGACCTTTAGGTTTGCAGGTTTCTGTCCATTTTCAAGACTTATACAATGATGTAGCCACCCCATCAATTTGTCAGTTGTTAGCTTTCCACTCCAGCTCCAGATGCTGCAAAGCCACATCCATCTGTGTGATCTGCTCTGGGACATCGTTGTAATTCATGGCCGGCGTTAAAGAAGAGCTGAAACTAAATCACACAGTAGTGGAAAGGAGATTGCATCAACGAAAGAGATTCTATTATAGGAATGTAAGTTTTACATCTACATATATTTACTGTGATTGTTTGTTTTAAGAAATAGAAAAGACAAACTGGTAAAATAATAGAATTGGATTGGTTGTACTTTCCTGTCTTTTGCTTTTGTTTTTTCATTCCATGAGACCTTCTGTGAAACATTTGAAGATATTACACTGAGTTTAAGTAATATTTCACCCGCTATGTGTTTGCAACATCATCTCAGTTTATCGATTACTTTGATGTTTCTCTAACTAACATAAATGACAATTTCTTTTGAAGTTTTTCAAGCAAAATAGATTTATATTTTTATTGATTGAGTTCCTTTCATGAAAATGGAAGCAGACGTACATTAATGTTCTTTGCATTTTGAAACTAACACCTCCAGGATTGTAAAGGTGCAGTATTCCTTATATTTTTCTGCCTCTTGCTTGAGAATTAAGACAAAAAAAAGATGTCTGATATCATCTATGGTTCACTTTCAGAAGCCTACACTCTCAATACAATGGTTATACAAAAATACAAACAAACAAACAAAAAACCCATGCAGTATAAGTTGTACTGCATGTACAAGCTCAAAATCAATGGGTCTATGCTTGCATGACGTAATTTCCGCTGAAATCTCAAGAGGCTGTTTACTTCCGGTAATCACTGAATGCTACTATGAATGACCTCGCAGCTCGGTTTTGTCAATATTTTCCTTTTATTATCCCATCTTTTAGTTGTTGTTGCGTTGATATACTATTTTTGTCTCCCCTTACATGTAATATGAGATGTAAGTGAACAAAGCTTTGTCTTCAAAAACGCGAGGAGAGCTGATCAAGTCACCACTGCTGTGTGCCGCTCTGCACAGCATTGGCAAGGTGTAATTCCCACCTGAGCTTTCAAACTTTTCCAAAAGACAAAGACTTGCAGAAACGGTGGGAAATAAACATCAAGATGGACCATTTTACCGTCACAGGTTGTTCGTAAGTATGTTCGTGTCACTTTTGCTCCGTCGATCTAATCGAGTCTCCCACTCCGCCTGGACGACAACGTCTGCGACCTGAAGCCGTTCCTGTTCTTTTCCATTGGAATAGCTACCAACTCCCTACCCAACGACATGGAGTTTGGAAAAGAACAGAGCGACCAACCAACACATCCCAATAGAGACGCAGGCTGACCTCCCAGAAGATGACGACCCCGTCTCATCCTGACCACGACTACTGCGCCAGTGCCGAGCCTGCTGCTCTGGAACTGTCCCTCAACCAAAAACAGGAGCTACAGGATGAAATAGCAATCCTTCTAAAACAAATCAAGGAGTTGACCAGCAGCAGCAAATTCTGTTTGGAGCAGTTTTCTGCCTCTGAAGAGGACATCAGAATCTATACCAGGTAAATAATATCCAACGTCTTTGTCTGATATTAGAGCCGTAGAGCAGTAGCCTAAGCAGAAAGTAACAGTAATATTATCTGGGTGGAGATGTGCTGTCCAGGTACTGACTTCAGTTTTGAAATGTTCCAGAATGTTGTATAATAGAGATGAGAATAAATATCAAAGGATTAACATATTTGCTATTCGGTGCTGAGTAGTCACATAACGTACATAGACAAAAGCAAAGCTTGTCTTGCTTATATCAGAAATGATCAGAGTGATGAGTGGCAATGGGTCGTAATATGTAATGTATAATGCATTCATTTTTTTTAAAATACTTTCACACCACTGGTGTACACAATATAGGACAGTGAGTAGCACAGGACTTACTGTTCTGTCCTTTGTAGGGTGATGATGGATCCTCTGTGGTACTAATTCTCAAACTCTGCTACGCGGGCCCCATTTAGTGGTATGCCAAAGAATCACTGACAGATAGATAGATAGATAGATAGATAAACACACACACATATACACATTCTGTGAAAATACTCTGACAAAACAGCAAAAACTGCAGTGACGTCTGAGCTGTACTCGTGTATCTTGGCTCTAAATAGACTGCATGCCTTCCATTAAACCTGTCACACCTGATAAATTGTGCCCAAAGTTAGGTGAGCCTTTCTATTTCAGTCAATGCCTCCTAACATTACAGCGGGTTTCAGGCTTTGCCCTTCTATTCTCTGAGGTTCTCTGATCAGAGCTGATAGGAAACCTGAACAACTGGATTCTTAATGTGTCAATAAAGTGTGAAATCAGCCACACAAGAGCTGATAATCTACTCTTTAGTGAGGCTGATATGAACACTGTGTTTTCTGAGTGACCATTATGATAAAACAACTAGCTGTAGTTATTCAATCAGAACCGTGAGCTAAATGTAAAGTGTTGCCTTATATTTGGTGATGAAATTCCTAAATCTTGTTTCAGGGGAGAGATTAAATGTGATTATCAGCAGTGTTGCATCAGCGCTGGAGCTATAATGTTTTCAGACCTTGGCTAAATAATTTACAACATTTACGGAAAAAGAGTCATCACACTGGTGCCTGATAAACTGGATGAGGAATGTGAATCTTTCTATGATACGTCCGATAGACGATATGTATCGTATCATATATGTATGTATCGAGACACTGCTGCTTAGAGTTTATTAAACCACTGAAAACATTGTGAACTGAAGACTGAATATTTGTAATGAACACTTCCAGCTACAATCAGCCATCATCACATGATTAACAAGAGCAATCAGAGATTTCTGACGTCCGCCAACGTTAACGTGGACACAGAAGGAAAGACATATTATCACATTGTAATTCTAATTTTCATCTGGATTTTGGTTTCCATGAAACAATCTGAACGTAGTCTCTTGCCAAGTCATACATGTGTGAATAAAAATTTGGTGAAGATCTGTCAGGTACTTGTGACGTGATCGTCTTTTGAGATCCAAGAAATTAAAATCCGGATCCAGAGTTTGGATCCAGATCACTTCCGAAATGTAATGGAGTCATCTGGATCCTAAGATCCATCTCTTCTGAAAATTTGGTGAAGATCTGTTCTGTAGTTTTGATGTAATCCAGATAGATAGATAGATAGATAGATAGATAGGCTTTATGACAACCATGGCATCCACAGGTCCTGGCTTCAATCACTATTTATTTAAAAGGTAGTGTTAGAAGAAAAAAACAAGACAAGATACATTATTGTAATTGTGCAGAAGTACAACAAAATTTGTGTGGAAGAACACGACAATTAGGAGGAATTTAAATCAGAATTAAAGTGTAAAAGAAATACTCTTAAAGGGGAAATATTATTTTTATGACATATGAGGTAACTTCATTGTCCACCGGCACACAAAATGATACAAACCATTGTCCGTGGTTTATGCTACTTCTGCTCTGTCTGTGAGCATGACAGGACTGAAGGGACAACAGACATGCCACATTCAGAATAATGGGCTGTCTGGTAAAGCAATGCAACTAAGTCTTGCAGATTCCACAGCCAGCAACACAAGAACAGAAGCTGTTAACCAGCACAACTGGCTGTGCATCACATAATGTCATCTGAAAAACAAAGAAGCAAAAATTAATGGCTTTTGAAAAAATGGTCTCCAGCAACAGCAATAAGAGCAAAACCTCTTCTATCATTTTAGTGGTGCAAGACACTTGTGTACCATCTCATGTAACATTTGTGCTGCTCTGCATGACTTGTCTACAGTCTACAATAGTTCAGTGAACAAGCTTGTATTTCTGTGAACTATGAACTGAACAAATTTTAAACTTAAACTTCATTTTAACTCCAGATTACATTTTCAAACATAGGAATGTGGCTATGTTTTGCATGAAGGAATTAGGCCTACAAAGGACAGAACAGTAAGTGCAACATAAGAGGCCAGTGCCACCACCATTACAGTAGTGCAGGTTTTTGCTTCTTAAAGAATGTCATCAGGTATATCAGTTAATAGGTTTTATAGTTGGAGCCGTATGTTAATAAAGAAGTAAAGATGACAGGACAGCTTTGAATAAAACCATGCAGTCTGAAGAATAGCTGAGTAAGTGGACTATTTTTTTTTTTTAATTTTGGAGACATGAAGGAAAGTAAAAGTATGACTATATAGGAAAAATATGATAATAGTTCGAATGATAAAACATCTCCCATTTGGTTACTACCTAATAGCCTGTATGGCTTGTGGATTCCCACTCAGCTACTCTGGAACTGCATTTGGCTACCAACATCTTTACCTGTGGTTATCAAAGCTCAAATGAAGTTACAGAAAGGGTAAAACGTTTGGACTTTTTCACTTCCGATCCAATCCCGATACCTGAATTTGGATATCTGCTGATACTGACACTATTCCGATACCAGAGCTCTGTTTGCTTTAATATTGTTATCATTGTTATATTGATTTAATGAGAGTTTAATAGGGTCCCCTCTACAGGCAAGTATGATGTACAAATGTATGATGTCTGCTCCTACAAGGCAAATTGAGGAAGGATGAGGTCACAAAAAGAAGCAGTACAAACTATTTTTGTTCAGTTCAGACAATGTGGGGGTCTGCATGACGTCATAATTTCATAATAAACTTATTCTATCTTTAAAACCTCAGAATCTCTTTATTAATCACTGGGGAAATCATTTAGCAACGCAGCACAAACAGCAATGTTTTGTTGAGTTTTGTGTGGAGTAGGACGCAGCTTCATGGAGGTGTGATTTGCCTGCTGACAGCGTGGAGGAGCGTGCTCAGTGCTGCTCTCCTCAGCGAGCTGACCTTTTAAAACAGTGACTCCTGGCTATGAAGCCAGCCTTGCGGTGCAACAGCTTTGCAAACATTGCAGGTTATTGTGTTGCTTGGCATTGTTTTGAGCTTAAAATATGTCCAAACAGTGACATGTTGTCATAAAAAGTCTGATAGCTTTAGTGCTACTATGTTAGCCTGCTTGCTGGCTGCAAACTGTGGAATGGATTTCCGAACTCATTCCTCCGCGTCTCATTGAGATCCGCATGTGTTTAGGAAATCCATTCCACGTTTTGCAGCCAGCGAGCAGAGCAGCCGGCAGGGAATGCCTTGTGGAATCATTTCAGTGGACGGTAAAACACAGATGAGGCTCTTGGATCGGAAATCTCGGCAGGTGGCATTGGAAACTTACGATCCAAGAATTATGTTGGTATCGGAACCTGATACCAATACTGGTTCGGATTGGCCCTATCCCTAGGAAGAGACTTGATATCATGGCACTTGCTGTAATAAAGATTGTCCTGTAAATACAAGAAGACACACAGGAAGCTGCATGAGTGTCAGTAACAAAACAAGGTTCCATTCCAGCAAAAGCTCAGAGGCTTTGAAAGCTGATGCTAATGCTAAAGCCTTATACGATGGATTTGTGATAAAGCACATGCCTTAAATGTACCTTCTGCAAAACCCACTAGTTTGACCCAATGTTTCTTCCCAGAGAACCTCATCATTCGATATCACAGTGGCTGATTCCTAACATGGACTGGAGCAATGAAACTATTGTGCTTATCATAACTGTAGCTATCTGTCGATGGTGTTATTTAATCCATGGCATTCCATCAGACGTTTGACTGCGCTTGCTGTTTGGCGTGATACTATTAGGACCGTGAAGAAGCCTCAGTTGCCTCAGTCAGCTTGATAGCTTGAAATACGGTTACATGTTCTCTAATGATAAGAAGAAATCATGCTGCTCTGCTTGTCTCCGTGATAATTGACTATCTCCTCTGTTACTTCTGTGTGTACTTCAGTCAAAGCCATATCACATCCAGGCACATTTACTGTGCTCTCAGCCATTCTACTGCAATATCAACAATCCTTCACATTCAGTATTTCACACTGCGGTGGTACTTGGTGAGACAATACATGTGTTATTATTTAGTTTTTCACCTTTACATCTCCATATAAACAATTGGAAAATTTCCATTAAACAGTGATATTGATCCACAGTTGGTTATCCGTTCATTTTAAAATAACATCTATGTCCCAGTATACATTTGCTTAAAAGTCCCCAAAAACTGACAAAACATTTAAGATTCATATTTGTACACATAAACTGACAGTTTATGCACAGAGGAATTCAGGAGTTAAAAGAACAGACTGTCAAAAATACAATTAAAGAAAAAGACACAACAAGAGTGCTATAAAAGTTAATACAAACTACAAATAAGACGTGTTGGGTGTTGCGGCTGATGTACAAACATGCTTCCATTGTCCATAAATGTTTGGTTGTGACATGAGTCAACAGGAAAAACTTTTAAATTCATTGAACTTGAATTACGTTCATGAACAGTCTTAAAAATAGTAGCAGATGGCAGATTTGTTTATGATATATTACCTCTAAAAGAATCCAGTGAGCAATCTGTTTTCCTACCTCAGTAAAACAATAAATTAACTAGAAAAGCACTCAGAGATCGCAGACCTCCGCCAAATGGCATTTTCAACATTAAAATGTCCAATCTTCAAAGTGCCGCCATATCATTAATCTGGATCACATCCAGACAAAACTTGTGAATGGGGTTTCCAATGTTAAATTCCAGATTATTTCCTGACCTTATTCTGGATCTGATCCGGATGAAATGTTGCACCCTACTAGATATGACCATCCTACAAATCACTGAATTTTTACAAGTCAATCAAATTTGATCTCCAAGAGATAGGATTTTTTGAAAACGTCTCAATGATAAGTAAAGGGGAAAAACAAGATCTTTGATATTTTTTTTGGATCCAGATGATTATCCGGATCACTCTCAAGATTGAAAATTTTTTTTAGGAAGATCCTGTCAGGAATTTTTGCGTAATCCTGCTAACAGACAGATAAACATACAAACAAACCTTCGCAAAAACATAACCTCCTTGGCGGAGGTACAAGATAGTAAGCTTGAAAACAGTTGCCATCACAGTCTACCGATTTAAACCCCATAGAGCTGGTTTGGGATAACTGGACAGAAGAGTGAAAGTAAAGCAACCTCAGTCACAGTTATGTTGGAAGAACTTTCCGAAGAA